>CACVCL010030800.1:0-42027 GCA_902729485.2 Mus minutoides
TGAGTCCCTTCACTGAAAGCTGTCTGACTGCCGATGTTACAAGTACCTTTAGGGAATCACCCAGGCCAGTGTTGACACTGGTCCCTGGACAGGTTGTCATTTAGGATTCCACACATGTGCTGGATCGGTGCCATTATCCTGGTGTAGTTTGGAAGAGGTTCTGTCACTTCAAGCCTGTAACTACACCTTCATTTGGACTTATTTTGCTAAGTCTCTTTCTTGCTGTTATTGTCACTAGAGGAAAAACTAGAAGGTAAGCTGCCTCTAGTACTTTGACTCTAATCTAACCTGTTTCAGCAAGGCCTTGCCACAGATTCGTACTGGTTACCTGATACTCAGCAGTAAGTGAGAACTGAGAACACTCACCGTCTAAAGAGGTCCCATGCCTCGATTCAACGCAAGAACACAGAACTCCATGGGCACACATCAAGTCCTAGTTTCGTGGAATCATCTCCTTTTGTTCTTACAACATTCCTGCAGAGGTACTGGTCTATTTATGCATCCAAAATAAATATGTAAATAATCTCAAGAGTGGCCAAGAGCTGACACAAACCATCAGTTGATAACCTGGGGTTTGATAGAGTTTGGAGGTGTATTTTGTCCAGTCCCTGGAATGTTGGGGGTTCCGTCCTCAGTGAATGTGATGCTTTGGGGAATGATGTAGTCTGTAAACAGTAGAGTCTAGTATGAGACAATTAGCTCATCGGGTAGCTGTCCTCTGAAAGGGATTGATGAAGTCCTCACAAGACCCAGGTTGATTTCCACAAGACTTACTCATGATGAAAAAAACAAACCCAGGTCCCACTTCTCTCTGGTGTCCTGCCTCATCATGTAGCTCTTCAACATGTCTTTCTGTCACCGTGATACCATGTCTACTTTATAGCCTCCAAAACTGTGAGTAAATCCCTGTTCTCTGTAAAGAACCTAGCCTCTTGTAATAGCATCAAAAAAACGGACCAATGCATGGTTCTAAGTCCTTCCACCGCAACCCAGTTTCTGACTTTAGACATCACCTGCCCAGCATGTCCTGGTCCAGTGTTGTATGCACATGATAAGCCTTGCCAAGGAGAGCATACATCTGAAGACCTGAGAACATGCGACCTTGGCCAGGAAGCAAGACTCATAAATGAGCTCACTTGGGGTTTCCTCTCCTACTTGACAAAGGACACCACAGGCAGCGATAGGTGTAGGCAGCTTTCTTTGTTACTGACACTGAAGTCCTTGATTTTTAGAGTCAAGTTAGAACACATTGGGGAAAGCATCCTTCACTGGCTTATTTCCCCAAGTATTCATCTTGCCAACACAGTCCTCCAATAGGCAGAAAGCAGCCCAGTGCTTCCATGAGAGACCTGAAGCACTTGCCCGAGGCTCCATGTCTCCTTGTCCCTTCTCTGCCTCCTCCAGCTGCTCCCTCTGCCAAGGGCTCTTCTCCTCTGCCATTCTGATGGATGTCAAGGTGAGGCTCCACGTTCAGCTGTCACTTCCCTGGTCTCTGCCATCAATCATCTTTCCTGTGTTCCCAACAAGGAATGGCCCCCTCCACACTTCCTACATCAAAATGTATCTTGTGGGATGGAATCTCAGTGCTGTTTCCTGTTTCTCTTTAACTTCATCCTGTGCCCAAGTCCTCTGACAGTTTACTTAACTGAATTTATCTTCAGCTTGGTACCCAGCTTTAAGCCAACACAGATGGCCCAGCTAGGAAATTTTCTGTGTTTTGCTTTAAAAAAAAAAATATATATATATATATATATATATATATATATATATATATATATATATAGAGAGAGAGAGAGAGAGAGAGAGAGAGAGAGAGAATTTCACTGAATATGTGAACTGTGTGTGCTAATTAGCATAGGCTCTTAAACTTGGAAGCCAGTAAAACATGAATCAAAGTAGAAAAGAATTTAGCCTGGTATATGCACATGCCCCACTAGGCACAACTATCAGGAAGCCAACTCCATGGGCATGAGGAGAGGGCAAGTTTTGTAAGATACTTATTATACATGAAGCAGTACTTTTTCCTGAAAAGACAGCAGTAAGTTTCTCAGAAGAGCTGGTTACTTTCTGTGCCTATCTCTTTTCACTCAGTGATCCAGGGAAGTGATAGATTCTTGGGCCCCAGCCACAAGCAGACATAAAGACAGCAAGATACTAACCAGTTGCTCTATGTTTTCAAAAGCAAGAGGAGCAAAGGCACCAGGGCACAGGAAGCAAGGGACTCTTGTCATGTGTGACACAGACATCTCTGGGCACGCCCAGCTTCAGACCTATTTCTGTTTGTCGAGCCACAAGTTCTGCTTGTTGGCCTACAAAATATGATCACCTTGGTTACAGGTGACCCGGTGCAATGTGAGGTCCTTATCAGGGTCCCATTTCTTAGATGGTGTCAAACATGACTGAGCTCTACCCAACAGTCCATTCAATGAGTCATCGGACTGAGAATGAGACAGCGCAGTTACCAGATGGTTCTGCTAATAATTAGAAACACATTTCTATATTTCACAGGATGAAGGCAAGGAAAACATCACTAGGGAAATGTTACATGTGGGGGCAATTATTCAATAGGTCCTTGGCTGGGATTTGTGGATATGAACATAATTCAGAGGCAAGAATGAAATGCCTGGACTAAGACATGGGGAGATCCTTTATTGAAACACAACTCCAAAACACAGGCATTTACATCCAGCCAAGTCCTGATTACTCAAGCAGTGACGGATTCGTCGATTACCAAACTTTTCCTTCCCATTCTCGGCCCCATAAGTCTGGCACTTCTCAAATCTGTAAAATTGATTTGGAAATTAAGAATTTTGTATTAATAAAAAGAAAGAAAAGAAAAGATTCTTGAAAGGCCAGTGGAGTGTTCCTTACATTTTAATTGGGCTGGATCTTGGACAAAGCTAAAAACTAAAGATCACATCCTCATGCCTTTCTGTGTGCTTGTTTTAATCGAAGAAATTCACAAAGTACGAAGAGTCAAAAATCAATACAGTCAATATTAAAAACATTAATTTACAGTGATGGATGGTGTTGTTTTAAAAAAAAAATGAAACGAAACAAAACTAAAAACAACGCTGAGAAACGGCACCTTCCAGGGAGACCAAAGAGAACCACCTTTAGGGTCAGGACTGAAGGTCCACACCCCTAGGGCCTCCACAGGACATCAGCTTCTTGCTAGAGGGTTTATGGCATTTCCAGCTTCAAGGATGCCACTTTTGTTCTAGTAAAGTTGATTCTCTAACCTTTCTGTGTCCCGGGAATATTAGTGAGTTTTCTCATTGTTAGGACCAAAATACCTGACAGGAAGCAACCTGAGTAGAGACTTGTATTTGGCTTTGAGTTCTAGAAGGTAGGGAGGGAGGGACTTGGCAACAGGAACAACTATCTCAGCAATCAGGAACAGAGAGTAAACAGGAAGTGGCACAGGGATATAAGCCCTCAAGGCCTGTCCACTTCTTTTATGGAGGCGCTACTTCCCAAAGGTTCCACAGTCTTCCCAAACAGCGCCACCATCTGGTGACCAAATGTAAATTTGGTGTGGAGCGTTTTTTCACATTCAAACTACAAAACTGTGAAATGAAAAAAGATGAGTGGATTTGGAGTGAGTTGTAGATTTCAAAGAGGTAAACTTTGGACTCTCTACTGGTGTGTGTTTTACACACACACACACACACACACACACACACACACACACACACACACACACATCTCATAGACCTTAACCAGTTTCCTATGCAACTCCTCTGAAAAGGCTTGCCTACTGCACAGGACGAGCTGTCCATGTCAAGCAGGCCACACCTCTTCCGGAACTCTCACTCTGCCTTTCAGGAGACAGGAACACAGATATTAGGATCCCGATTGGGTCAGTAGACCCAGTTGAAGGAGCAGCCATCTCATGAATTTGTGAGGTAAATGTTTCGAAGACACTGTCTAATTAATAATCCTCTTTTCTGTGCAGCCGAGGATGAGTTGTAAGAAGAGAGTAATGTGTGGCCCTTCAGATAAGCACGTGTGAATGTTTACCGCCGGCTAAGGGTGGAGACACAAGAACACAGTGAGCTAAACAGTTATTGTGTCTGATTTTTCTTTCTTTTTTCTTTTTTCTTTTTTTATTTTTTATTTTTTTTCGAGACAAGGTTTCTCTGTGTAGCCCTGGATGTCCTGGAACTCACTTTGTAGACCAGGCTGGCCTCGAACTCAGAAATCCGCCTGCCTCTGCCTCCCAAGTGCTGGGATTAAAGGCGTGCGCCACCACCGCCTGGCATGTCTGACTTTTCACGTTCATGGTTTTTACTCAAACCTCAACACAATCTCGACGGGACAAGGATCTTGGCATAATGGTCTCCCCTCCACTTTTACAGACAAGGGAAACTGAAATTTGTAAGTATACTTTTCTGATAATCAGTTACTGTGAGGGGTGGGGCTAGGGTTGGGGTTTGGGTCTGCAGGCTTTCAAGAGTCCCATTCCTTCTGCACTTCCACAGAAGGCAGAAGATTAGCGTTTCCATTACCTACTCGTTATCCTCACTATTTGCAGTAGGGCTATTGATAGATTTTGCATTTTATTATCTTTTTGTGCACACACACACCCACACACACACCCCGGTATTTACATGTGTGTGGGTCCTCATGAAGTCAGAGACAGCACTGGATCCCCTGGAGCTGCAAGTTCAGGTGGTTGTGAACTGTCCTATGTGGATTCTGGGAACCTGATCAGAGTTCTTTGTGAGATCTGCAAGCCCATGAACCCAGGGCTACCTCCCCAGTGGTGCAATTAAGGTTTAACTTCTGAGGCCTCACTGAGGGCAGCCCTTGTGATTTCTATGTGACCGCTGTACTCTTTCTCAGTTCAGAAATGGTAAATAGCTGGATTGGATGCTAGAAGTCATTTTGGTCTCATTCCTGTCTTAAAAGCAATTTTTCATGGGCTCAAACTCTTGGACTTGAAGAAAAAAAATCTGGAATTGAAAACAATGTGAGCTTTGTCCTCAAAAAGTCAAACCCGTAACACAGCAGATGTTCCAGCCTATGACAAAAAATGTTCTTATTAACTTTTTAATGGGGGGGGGGGGAAACATAGGCTGTTGTTAGGGCTTCTCATCCCTGAGAAGTGGGACCATGGCTTCTCCTTCATGGGCCACTTTCCATCAAGCTCGTGGATGCCAGAACAGTGTCTCTCCGCCCTGGTGTCTATTGTTCTACCCCAGTTTTCCCTGGACCAACGGGCACAAGGCAGGACAACGATCCGACTGCTATTCACTGTTTCATCCACAAATGGTCAGAGTGAACCCTGTACCGTGTCTGCTTCTCTTCTCAGCCCTTGAGAGGAGCAGTTGTGGTTCTTGGGATGCAGGAGGAGCCAAGCACTGAGAGTCCTCCTCTCTAAAGACGAACCTGAGGACGCTGGGCGTCTTCGTTCCTTCCTTCCATCGGCAGGTAGCAAAACTAGGATTCCCATCCCAAAGCCGTGTGAATGTTACTGCTGACTTACAGAGCCTCTGGAGGGTGCAGCCCTTCTGTCTTCCTGTTAGAACTATCCTCTGACTGTTTCCTTCCAGGGGAGTGTGTCTTGTTCCTTTCCTATGAGTTAAAGACAGGCCTTGTGGTTTTGTGCCTCCAACTCTTCATGCAGTGTCTCATGTGTCAACTTGTATTTGTTCAATAGATGATCTCAACCCACAGTAGACCCCCAACCTCAGGACTTCCATGCATCTGACACCAGCAGAGCAAACAGACCTATGAGTCTGGGGAGGATGATGAAAGATTCTGACCTATGGACACATGGCAGATGCATGGGGAAAACTGGTATCACCATATCTCTTCCTTAATTCATCATCTTGATCTCATACTTCAACTTGAGCAAAAGTTTTGGGAAGTTTTTCTTAACCAGAGGAAAAGGCGAGTAACTAAAAGTCATCAGAAACTACCACCCAACAACTCCCAAATTAAATTTCTTACACAAAAAAAACAGCAAAGATATTTTTTACAGTACAAAAATTTTATTTTTTGTTAGGATAATTTAAAGTTTAAAACTGAAGTAGACATATTCATTTTACAAACAAGATATTCTTTCATAAGGAAGACCATTAAAAACAGTAAACAAAAAAAGCTGTCTTTACAAAATGCTCTGTGCATAGCAACTTTATACTGTATGTAACTGACAAAGCAAAAAAAACAAAAACAAAAACAAAAAACCAAAACTATACAGTTTGGAAATGAGGCCCTACTGTACAAAAGGTAAAGATAATGGTTTTAAACCATGCATGTTGAAATGTGCAAAGGAAAACTGGGAAGAATTTCGATGCTGTAACCAAAGAAATGAGATAAATAATGCAGTAAGTTGTACCTTTAAATGAAAAAAAAATCTTACACAGCTCCTCTCAAAAATAGAACAGAATTTTTGTCATTACCTATAGAGATACTTGTCTGCCAAGTGGCATAAAAATAACCTGGGACCAGAATTATTTAATAGCAATGACTAAAGAGGACAGAGTGGCTTTGTTTTTAATTTATTAGTACACTAAAAATAACCCTTACACGCGTTTGTACAATTAAATAGATCTGTGGCTGCCGATGTCCTAGTGAATGGTCAAAGATGTCCGGTATTTAGTTACACACAGTCTTCGGTGTAAAGCTACTGACAGATTCTACGATCATTCTGGAGACAGTACTGTACTAATCCTCATGCAAGAGAAAGATTCACAGGTTCTAAAAGCTATGCTACTTAAAAAAAAAAGAAGAAAAGAAAGAGAGAGAGAAAGAAAGAAAGAAAGAAAAAGTTCTTAGATTGGGTCGGCTCAAAGCCAGGTCTAAACATGCTTAATTGTATTCTGCCTCCATTGTGGGATGGTAATGTTCATATTCCACACATTCTTTCCCTGTACCAGGTTGTTAGCCAGGGAAGTTTTTCTCATGCATTTCCGTATAGTTTGGTGCTGTGAGTCCTGCCTATGAAGGACTGTCAGCAGTGGTTATAAGCATGCCAGGTTTCTAAAATTGTGGATTCTCATGTGCATAGAAAAAAAATGTCATAGTGGGTAATTCTAGCAAACTGAAGACAAATAATCCAGTTGAGGGTTGGGTGAGGACATGTGCCAGTCGGGCAATGAGAGGGTCATCTAAAATTGGCTCAGAAGTACTAATGATATTTTTTTTTTTCCGTGAATGACGCATCAATTTCCAATGCTAGAAGTCTAACCGAGAACCCCAAGCTAAGTCAGTGGAATCAAAGAGAAGACACCTAGAAAATCATGACATCCTATTGGCAAGCCAAGCAAGTCTAGATGCATCTCCAGGACCACACACATTTTCAAGAGTCTACCACTGTTAGCAACTACTGCAAGGTTTTCCCTGCTAAGAACTAGGTAGGTAGCACAAGGCTCCCAGGGCAGGCTGGGTAAATGCACTGCTTGGAACACAGCTGCCACGAATCTCCCAGTAGGAGAGCCACTTAGGGGGTTTTGAGTTCGTTCCTCTTCACCCCACCCCACTCATCTCAGAAACGGTGTCAGGTAAGATACATGCTTTTCCAAGGAAGTTTACCAACATAAAAGGAAAACTCTGCATAGAAAGGCAACAGTCAAAGACTGAGTCTTAAGAGTCCAAGAAACACAACCAAGCAACTTCCCCAAGTTCTTTCTCCAAAGTTCTACGGAGCTTCCTGCCTCCATGCCTGAATCGGGTACCCAAAGAGGAAGGACTGTAGGGCTCTGTCGGAGAAAAATTCTGAAGAGTCCTTGGTCAGTGTAGCCATGTGGCTTTGACCCTCCTTAGAGGTGAGATACTTCTTGCCTGAGGTTGTTCAAAGCTGAGAGGGTAACATGGGGACTCCCTGCATTGTTCAGGGAAGAATATATATTTTTAAAAAACGCTTCACCAAGAGTGGACACGACAAGGAATCTGTGAACTAAAAGCAGATCTGGGAATGAAGTGGTGGATTGAAGTGTTGGTGTGCTGGCGTTTATCTGGGTCTGGTTTCTGTGGTGGATAATGTGGGAATCTGCACAAGTTGCATGTTCTTGTGCATGGGTTGATAAAGTGATGGAAAAAGAGGGGGGGTGTGGGATGTAGGATAAGAATCTAGTAAGCAACTGTAATAACAACACACCTTTAAAACTGGTCACTACGTGTGTCAATTTCATTTTACATCAGGAAGAGAAATTCTTCTCTTCTTAAAAAAGGTCTTAATTTCTACCTCTACTTACAATAAGTTACACGTTTATTTATTTAAATAACTGTAAAACATTTTAAATTTTTTTCCCTTTTTTTTAAGAGCTTAAAGAATAAGCAAACACACATACAACATTTCCTCATTCAATTCAGGTTTCATTTTAAGAAAGTCTTCCATGCTGGTACCCTGTTTTGTTCAATTTTTTTTTCTGCATAAACTAAATTGGTATCTGAAAGGATTCATAGAAAATAGAAACTTTCAACTTTTTTTCCTACAAAGAAAAACAAGTAGTATCCAAAATATTAAGCATGAATGTTTGCCAATGTTTTTCTTAAATATTTTACAAACATAAGAAGGTGGTTTTTGTAATGTTCATAACAAAGAATTGCGTTTCTGCTCTTAGCACTGACCATGTCAATGACATTTCTCTGTTCTTGTCTCCAAAAGGGTCAGTTTGTGTAGTGACTGTCAATGCTTCATGAGGAACATGAGACCAAGATGGCGGCTCTCTGCCTTCCCAAATCTGTCCAACATGGCCGCTTGGGGGTGCAACTCGCCCCAACAAGCTCTGAGTGCTTCCTTCATAATTGGTCCATTGGAATAAGTAGTTTTGTGCTGTGAGAAAGCAGTTCTTCCTCCTCTTTACATCGGGGGAACAACAAGTCCTGTCATGGCTGCAAGAAAAGAACAACACAGGATTGAAACATCAAGACATTTTCGTTGAAACTGATCACAAAGAGGGGAAGCAGGAGTGGGAATGATAGACCCCAATACAACCCAGGGGGATGGCGAGGTGTTCATATTCGAGTGGGTTTTCTCCAAGACTGGGTTAACGGAAGCTTTGGTGCTAGCAACCTATAGCATTCTTGTTTGGCAGGTGCTTTACGACTTCTGTATGTTAATGGGTCATCTTGGAACGATGGAAGTAAACATGTAAACCAAATTGTGATAGACATGTCCTGTATCACTAAGTGGAACCAGTAGAAAAACCCAGGTGTTGAACCTGCTGGGTTCCTAGGCATCAGTTATACCAAACCAGCTTTTCTCTCCATCCTCAGGGTCTTCATGAACATTGCACCCTCAACTGGATTAGTGCTTTTTTTTTTTTTTTAAAAAAAGGACTTTGTCTTTGTCTGGTATTCACTGATGGTCCATGGAGCTATTCCCTTAGAAATGCTGGTCTCCTGGGAAGGCATTCACTTAGTTTAGAGTTTGGGAGTCAGCCTAGTCCGCATTATTCGCTATGCCCTATCCAAATACGTCCCCCACTGCCTTCTCTGTTTAGTCAAGAGGATGTGGATGGTACTTATCTGGGTAGATTGAAGCCCAATATTTTCCCCCTATGTGGGCATGAACAAAGGGGGTGGGGTGATCACATAGCAACGTCTGCCCTTGTCTCTGCTGTAATGAGCCTGGAGAATTTTACTTGGGAAATTACCGAAGTCCTCTGTATCCAAATGTCTATACAATTTGATTCCTGGATTTCTCTTGTCTATCTACATTTGCACAGAGAGGAATATCGAATCTTATAAAGCATCTTTCTGAGTGACACTTACCAAGATGCCTCTAAGCAAATGGTCAAAATTCTGACCCTCCATGCTCTCCCCAAGCCTGTCTCTTTCTCTTGCCTTTCTCTTTCCCTCCCCTCCCCTCTCTCCCTTTCTCTACCTCAGCTAGTTCTCTCGGGCAAAATTGTCAGCTGTCTGTTTCCCTGCCCATACAGCCTTTATTGAATGTTTGTGAGATCTGGATTAAGGTCTTACACAGCTAGCAAAGCCTTAATTATTTTTGCCTGTATTACTATATATTGAATCGATGTAAGTTTTCAATAAAGGCAGTTCAATTCTGGACACTCCCTGATGACTTGGAGATATAACAACTGCTGTAATTATCCAGGAGTATAGGAAGCTTGTGTGTGTGTGTGTGTGTGTGTGTGTGTGTTTCTGGAGGGAGTTAGAAAATGAATCAGACACACAGCATATAAGATCACCTTGACAATCTATATTCATCAACTATAAACGCCAGAGAAGTAAAGCAGAGAGTGGTACAGAAAACACAGTCACAATAGTGTTTAGGTGGCAGAATACGGACTCATTCCTACCCCGTTACACTCAGTGCTCTTCAAACCTTCCTCTTTCCAGGCTCAAGGTTTTACCAAGTTGTACACAGAAGGTCAAAGATGCTCAGAAGGCTCAAAACCACACATTTAATCCATGCCCCCTTTCCTGGCCCACCCGGCACTAGATGGGCTGGAACTTTGCCAGATGATGGCCTTGACTTTGCCATCAGAGCAACTATAGCCAACAAACAGAAAGATGGAAATTCCTGGGAGACCATTTTCATTGGTAACTTTCATGGTTGAGAGATGATTAACTGTGCATTGTCCCGTTCATTTTTACTGGGAGCTTTTTGCAGAAAAGCAATACCCTCCCTCTGTCCTGGTGGCAAAGTAGATATAAGTGAAGGACGGGCATAGAGAAGTCCACCACCACTGTCCCTGGAGAGAGTGGGCTGTCAGAGCATACTCTAGAGTCTGAGTGTCTAAATTCAAGTCATTGGCCCCTTGTTGCATGGCCTCAGACAAAGCCATTCGGCTAAATGGGTATGACCCGCAAGAGGAGGTATCTGTGGGGCACTCAGTGTGGTGCTTTGCGAACAGGGCAAGTTTTAGGGAAGGGCCTCTACAGGGTGGGCCATGAGGCTGGAGCCTCCACTCCCCACACCATTCTTCTTTCAGCTGAAAGTGGATGAATAAAGACAGGGAGCTTAGAGAGCAGAGACATCTGTCACCAAAGGGGATTGGTGAGGAGAAGGACACAGCAGCCATGTCCCCTGCGGTGTTTATTGCCCAGGATGTAAACATGAGCCCCATGGAGAAAGGTCTAATCCCTCTCTGAGTGACAGGCAGGAGCCCGAGGGTGTTTGATGAGAGACAGGGAGGGTGGAGACACTTAGTTACAAGCTGTGCTGTTTCTCTATGGCTTAGACATCTAGATTTAAAAAAAAAGTTTCCTCTACTCTACAGATGTTTCCAAGTACCCACATGTTGGGTGGCATGGAGCTCCCGGCAGCCTAGTCCTACTGAGAGGCATTCTAAGTGGCCGTTTCAAGATGGGTTTGGAGGAATGGACTTGCCAGTTTCTCTCTCCTCTCTGTCAAAATGTCACAGTCCCCTCTTGGTGAAGGGGCACAGAAATGGAACATGCCTTTCAAGTTCTTTCTGCTATCCTCACAGGTTACCCCACCCCACCCCACCCCCAACACACAGGCTTTCAGCAAACCAACAAGATCTGGGATTCCCCAGAAGGGCACAGCAAAAGCTCTGCTGACCAACATTGCCTGTCACGAGTGTTTTCATGTCAAGCCCCAAGAAACAGCCTAAAATAATGTGGGTCATGAGTGAACCGTGGTGCTCAGCAGTTTCCAATTTGCTCGCTCGCCATCAGCTGCCTCCCGTTCTCAGAGGGATGATTAGATTCTCATGTACTCGTCACATTTGGGTTACGTCATGTCATATTACATTTTAGGACGTTGCTCAAAAGTGGGTTTGACGGGTGATATTAATTTTTTTTTTGTTCTTTGAAACAGCATGGCTCTTCCTTCCCCACCTCACCCCTTGATCAGGCACCTGCTATCAATTTGGCTCGCACATAACTGGAGTTTTTTTTTGCTCCTGGTGGATCCTTCCACATGTGCCATGGGAATGGACGTGAACGGTCGATGGGAAGCCAGTTAGATAAGAAATAACCACAGGCAGCATTTGAAGGGGCGGGAGGGCGGCTTCCAGAAATGGCGAATGGCCCTAGCTATGGAAAGCACAATCCTGAGCTGCCCAGATATTCCTAGGTTGAACCTATGCCTCTCCCACCCTTAACTCCATGCCCTGTAGATGCTTGACTTGTCCTCTTTCACCCCCATACTAACCCAGAACTAGGTGTAGCATCAGGCCAGCACATCTGCCTTTCATGACCCACCATAAACCACAGGCGCTCTGCAGGCAAGTGCTCAGAGCTATCTCCTCAAGCTGGGGTGCTTGCTCGGCCTTTGCAGACCCCTGGGCAGCTGGATCACATGCAGCCACTGCCCGCTGCCGAGTGGTCTCTTGGCTTACCTCTGAATCCGTTCCCATTGCCGCTGGAGCAGGCCGGCGAAGGGGAGCCTTGGGGCCTGATGACAGGGGCAAAGGCACTCTTCTGTTTGACAGCAGGAAAGACTGAAGAGGAGAACGGGAGGATGGAGGACGTGCTGGAGGATCCCACGGTGGGGCTTGAAGACATGACTGCAAGCAGAGGTGGGGACTTTAGGAGGGGACTCATCAGGAAGCCATCGTTTCCTAACATGTACCTTCCCCTCAATTTGCTTGAAAAAGTATCAGCTCCCAGGTAGTGGTCCAGGTTCCAGTGATTAAAAACAAGAGCAAACTTGAGGGATCTTCATACCAATTTCTATTGTGGATGGTCAATTTACATCCCCACCAGCCATGTGTAAGAGTCCCTCTCCCCCACATCCTTGCCAGCATCTGCTATTATTTTCTTTGCACTAGCTTTCCCAATTGCCCCTGAGTCCCTACAGTCCTTTACAGCGACTTAAAGCCATTATGTGCATGCATGTACATGTATGTAACCATATAAGTGACAGGAAAGTGGAAGGGAGATGAATATTGATAATTAAAGGACTTGAGAGAACGCATCTATCTGAACCCCAAAACTGTATACAATTACTATATACCAATAAAACAGAGAAACCAGAAAAAATGTTGAACGTGACAATACTATTCCTCTGCCCAGGAGGAATAGACACATAGGACAATCACTGTGGCAACGATCCCATTAGAGGAAACGAAGGCCCTGTAAGACGACAGGATGCTTTTCCAACCGGAGTCCAGAGAGGCAGGAGTCAAGTAGCAGGGGAAGGATGTGATAGATCTTCATTAGTGATAGAAATAGCAAGAAACAAACTCTATGCACATGGGCAACTTTTCACCCTAGATAGAAGCTCTATGTGGGGCTCTGAGCCCCCTGGCATCTCCCATGCCTAGAGGCTTGCCATCCAGGGCTGAGGTCGTTGTGATTACCCTCTCTGTGGACCACTTCTTCACTCAGTGTGGGAGTTTATTAATATTCAGAAGATGACCTCCCTCTCTGGACTTTCAGTGCACTTGGGAAATTAAGCTGAAATTCAGTCTCCCCTGACATAATGCTCAGAGAGAAACCACCAATATTAACAATATTAACATTAAAAATGACTTAAGGGGAGCCAAAGGCGAAGTGTGGTAATTTCCAAGAAAAATAAAGGCAGTTTAAACAGTGCCGGGCCCCACCCCTCCATGGCACACACTCCATCCAGTTACATCAGGAGAGAATATCTTATTATTTGTTACTAAGCTTGCTCAGAAGGAGCAGATGAGATGGGAAAACAGCACCAACAGCTAAATACAAGGTGAACGGAAGGTCAGAAGCTTTGGTACCCGAGGTAGACACTACCCGCTCTTCCTCTGCATCTCAGCTGCACCGCTTTCAATCACAGGCAATATGTACAACATGACTGGTGTCTTTTTTCTTAATGACTTCTTTTATTATTTTTAATTGTGTGTGTCTGTGTGTGGGCATGTGCACATGGGTGCAGGTGTCCAAGGAGTCCAGAAGAGGGCTCCATATGGGTGCTGGAAACTGAACTTGGATCCTCTACAAGAGCCTTAAGAGCTCTTAACCACAGAGACATCTATCCCTCCAGCACCCAGAACGACAGCATTACAGCAGAATCATAAGCCTAAGACAGCAAGAAGAAGTGCTTTTGTACAGAACACTTATGTTTAGGTAGTTTTTCGAATATAAATAGAAAAGCAACCTTGGAAAGGAAGGCAGAACTTCATGTCGTGCTTGAGATGGAGATGTGTGAGAAACTGGACCAATTCAGTGCACTACACAAGACGCAGGGTTCAGCATTGGGGAGGATCTTGTTTATGATTCCAAGTCTAATATCATTTTCTAAAGCTTTTGATTTGGCATCAATAAAACATAAAACAATGATATAAAAATATTTTCCCTTCCCTTAATGTCAGATTTAGAGGCCAAAGAAAGGCCAAGAGCCTTTGGCCCTGACTATGGTCTAACTTCTATACCACTAAAATCTCAAAGTAGACACCAAAATGACACCTTAGTTTCAGCTGTTGTAATAGCCTCACTCAAGCATAGTAATAGAGAAGGTTCTTTTAAAAAATGTGATATTATTATTATTAACTCTTTGAGAATTTCATATGTGCATATAGTATATTTTGGTCATTTAAATATGTGTGCATATTTACATATGTGCACACATGTACACACATAAAACACATATACACATATAATACACATGTACACACAAAACACATATGCACACATAACACATGTACACACATACACACAAACACATGTACATACAATACATAGATACACAAACACATGCATGTATACACATATATCACATGTACACTTATACACATGTACATATACATAAACACATGTATACACATATATCACATGTACACTTATACACATGTACATACATAAACACATGTATACTCAAATATACATATATATATACAATAAAACATGTACAAACACATGTAGTACATGTAGCAACACACATACACAAATGTACACACAAACGAACACATGTATCAAAATATCAATGTGCAGTATGGCTTGAGCCACACCAGCTTCTCAAGAGATGCGTTATGAAGGGACACAAAAGAGTTGTGGCAGAGTTGACAAGTGCAAACCCTTGTAAAGACATTTCTCAAACATTCTGTGAAAATGACAAATGGCACCCAACATAAATTACAACTTAAAACATTTGAAGCAGAAATCTTAAAGTTCTGTGCATTTCAGCCAATGGATCTTCTAGCCTTATACTTTGATAACCATACCATAACTAAGCTTTGCTGACAAGGCAAGCACTGATGTTAGATGTTAAAAGATGTGGAAATATACTATACTAACAAGTAGGTGGACAAAAAGTTGGAGAAAAACAAGGTTCAGAAACAGCCCTGGTTAGGGATGAGACCCAGTGGTCACTAAGGTGCCATGTTGTTGGGAGCAGATGCATAAAGCTAGTTCATATACCAGGGGAGAGTAAATACATAAAACCTAGAGTCCTTCCAGTGTTCAGCATGAAAGCACATCTGTGTAGAATACCAAACTACTTGCAAAAAAGCTGCAAAGTGGTAGTAGAAACCTCAAAAAGTGACTTGACATGTGCAATTCTTTGAACCACAAAGTCACAGCAGACAAGGGAAGACTAGAGCTGACATGCAGGGACAAAGCTTCTGTAACTCACATATGCACAAGAAGCAAATGGCGAATCAAGAAAATGTTTGCAACATGCATTTCCTGTGCTTATGCCCTTGATGGCTAATGCGCTTCTGTCAGTCAAACAGGAGAAGGAAAAGAGAAAAAGATAGGCAGAGAATACCAAAGAAAATGGCCGAGGGACCTGAACAGAAGTATTCCAAGTAGAGAATTATAAAATAGTAATGACAATGGTAACAAAATGCTATTTTTCGTTTATTAGATGGATGGAAGCTAAGAAGCAGCTGAGGGGCGGGGAACCTCCTGCTGGCTCGTTCTCGAGGAAGAGATTCAATCCCTCCAGAGGGACTTTGGCAATCCATAGCAGAGTATGTTCATATCATCTGACCCACTAATTTAATCTCTAGAAATTAATCTCAAAGGGATGATCACAAATGTGCCAAAAAAGGAGAAAAGACTCAAGGACTTTTCATAACAATAAGTAGTTGGGAAATATAGGGCCCACAGTACAGTAACCTGTACCAAGCCCATACAATGGGGTGTGAACAAAATAGTTAAACTAACAGACTTTAACAATGCAGAAAACACCTCCCTTGGATGGTCAAAGCAGACTACACGAGAAGATACACATCAACCTGACTTCTACTTAAAACAACAAACACACAAAGCAAAGTGTATAGGGCTGTGATAGTCATTTATTTGTGGTATCTCTGGCTGACAAACTTTCGAGTATTTTCAAATGTATCCCTTCCACTTGTCCATATTTTCAGGCCTTTCTATGATGAACATAATTACTTGTGATATAGGAGGAAATAAAGGTACTAAAACTGAAAAATGGAAAAAAATATTTCTTTGATGGTGAGAACTAACAGATCATTAGCCAAAGGCCAAAGCTCTCCTGGGTATCCATTGTCTTCTTTATAGCCTGGAAAGAAACAGCTCTGCTAATTCCTCTGACAAAGGAGCAAAAGACTAACTGTTCTGGTTAGGTCGTTTGTTTGTTTGTTTGTTTGTTTGTTTGTTTTATCAATTTGATGCTAATTATAATTATTTGAGAAGGGAGAACTTCAGTTGAGAAAAATAAAACAAAACAAAACAAACAAAAAACCGCTCCCATCAGTTCAGCCTGTGGGCCAGCCTGTGGGTCATTTTCTTGATTAATGATTGATGTGGGAGGACCAGCTAATTGGAAGCTGTGCTGCCACTGGGCCGATGTCTTGGGTTGTATAATAAAGTAAGTCATGAAGAGCAAGCCAGTAAGCAGCACTCTTCCATGGCCTCTGCTTCAGTTCCTGCCTCCAGGTTCCTGCCTTGAATTCCTGGCCTGACTTCCCTCAGAAAAGGAGTGTGACCTGAAAGCTGTGAACTGAAATCAAAACCTTCTCCCCAAGTTGCCTTTGGCTACAGTGTTTTATCACAGCAAAAGAAAACACCAAGACATTAATAAATTCTCAAATTCCTGGGGGAAAACAGTATGGCAATAATTGATTGTGTGTGTGTGTATGTGTGTGTGTGTGTGTGTGTGTGTGTGTGTGTGTGTGTGTGTAAAAGAGATAGAGAGACAGAGACAGAGTTACAGAAAGAAAGTATGATGTATGTGTTCGTATGTGTTCAGATGTTACATGCATGTCTGTGCACACATGGAACCAGATGTTGACATCATGTGTCCTGCTCTATTTCTTTCTAAATTCAATCCCTTGAGATAAGTCTTTTGCTGAAACTGGAGCTAAGGTATGGAGCACCTCAGTGATGCTCCTGTCTCTATCTGACCCCACCCTCACCCCACCAGCATTTGGGTTATAGGCACACTACCATAGCTAGCTTTTTACTAGGCCCCAGTGATTTGAACTCAGGTCTTCATGCCTGCATAGCAAGCACATTAGCTGCTAAGTCAGGTCCCTAGCCCCAGGGATTGACTTTTTAAGGAAAATGTTACTCCTAGTTCCTCTTCTCCAGTCTCAGGACTTACGTTTGCACCACTGAAGGGCTTCTTAGAACCTGGTGCCATATCTATGACATTGGTCATTTGTCTGCTAACATTCTGTGTACCTCTCTGCATACACCCAGCCATAGTTTTCAAAGTGTGTCTGGCATGACCACAAGGCTGCAATTTCAAAATTACTGGTTGTTGGACTTAGGATATCATTTAGTGGTAGAGCAATTGCCTAGCATGCACAAGGCCCTGGGTGTGACCCCAGTACTGCCCAACCAACCAACCAACCAACCAACCAGTGGATACACCTGTGCACACTTGGCATGTCATTTCTATCTTTCTTTTGAGCCTAGACATGTTTTTCAGAATGTCTTGAGTTAGAATTCTATTATCATAGAATTTGTTTTTTCTTTACTTAAGAAATGCACCTGAGGGGTTGAAGAGATGGTTCGGCACCTAAGAGCATTGGCTGCTCTCCCAGAGGATCTAGGTTCAAGTCCCAGCACCTACACCTTACAACTGTCTATAAACCAGTTCTAGGGAGCCAACCCCCTCACACCGACATACATGCAAGCAAAACACCAATTCACATAAAAGTAAAAATTTTGAAAATTTAAAAAAATTAAAAATTGCAAATAAGACGCATCAAAATATTGAGCTTATGTTTTGCAGGGAGGAGTCTTCTCTCTTTTAAAAACTATTTCTCTGTGTTTGACATGTTCTATAACAGTCACTTAATGTTTTATAATGGAAAACTTAATATTTATTTCTGAAAATATAAAAATACTGAAGCCTAGGGCACGGTTTAAGACTGTAAGTAAAGTAGGTTGGATAGTTGCCTGAATGGATTCTATCCCAAACTTTGGGTTGGCTCGGGGGTTATTCTGCTTGGAAGACATAGTCCCCATGGGTGTTGCAGGCTTGTTGAGTAGACCATGTTTGGGGACAGCGGAGCGCACCATTTTGGGAAAGCTGATCACACAGACTTCCAATTGAAAATGTCTCTGGACATCCATCTGTGGACAGAGGCCAAGCAAAGGCAAGCACGTCTGGCCCAGAAATCTATGTGAACCTGGGAGTTGAAGAAAAATTACTGTTCCTCTTACAAGGATTGATTGGCCAGCTCAGCCTCTGCTGGAACTCTCAGACCTTCCTTTGCATCTGCATCCAGCTAGTGTAGTTGCTGGCGCTCAAGGGGTCTGTCAGCATCTCATTAGAACCCCCTATTGTCAGGGGCTTAGAATCCAGGCATAAAAACTTGCACCGAGCTGGAACTTGGCACACACAGCTACCGCCAGGAAGTGAAGTTCCTATGTAAGATTGAAAAAACATCTGTTCGGCCATTTTTGAAGGAGTGTGACAGCAAAAGCAGAGAAGATTCAGGGCTTTTGATCGTCTGTGTTGGCTGTAATGCAAGGCAAACTTCACTGAGAAAGCGAGCTTTGGTTCTATTGGTTTTTTAATGTCTCTGGCAAGTGATTGCCCCATGGCATGGTTTAGCCACATCAGGCTCATTAGAAGAGGAAAAAAAAAAAACTGAGTAAAAAAACCCTCCACATAGGACTGTGTTTTCAGACATAAGCAACTGAACTGACGAAACCTTTTCCCCTGGGCTTTAAAAAAATATTTCCCAGAGAAGTGGAGACCTTGCTGGTTAGAAATACAGGTCAGGTGTTATCGTAATGAACTCCACTGGGCATTTGGGATTTTACAACAGGCAGATTTGGTCGTAACGAATGCACCATTAGAAATGCCATTCACTCTTCAGCCCCCTTAGCCCCTCCCTCCAGAACAGGGGTACAATGGTCACTTTCAGGGCAGCAGGGGTCATAAGGGGTCCTCTGAAGTCTCCTTACTCAGGACACCATCCTGTCTTCCATATCAACAGGTGACTTTAAGATTTAGGGTATACTGTTTTTCTTAATCTGTTGATACTCTCTCTCCTGGAGGGGTGATCTAGTCAGAAACATTAGGCGAATACCCAACTGAACCTTCACCCCCCCACACACATACACCACTAACCTTCACCACACACACACACACACACACACACACACACACACCAAAGGATGCCCAGTGGAGTGCATATTAATAATTAATAAACTATTTAAAATCTACAAAGCAACTATTTAATACATTCAACTTGCATATACATAGGCCTATGATTGAGCCATGAGAAACTGCCATTTCTGGATATCAGAAAATGGCCACATGAGGGCTGGCAAAATGGCTCAGTGGGTAAAGGGGCCTGCTGACCTGAGACTAACACAGGAGGAGAATTAACTCCTGAAAGTTGTCCTCTGTTTCCCTATATGTGGCTTGGCATCTATGTGCACGTGCATGTGGGTGTGTACACACGCACACACACAGAGACACGAAAAATAAATTTAACAAAATGATTGAAGGAATGGTCAGAGGAAATTCCATCTGCGTTAGCCTAATGATACAGTGTAAATAGTTTCCATCCTTTGTGTTATTGAATAATTTGAAAACACGGCATTGCAGTCCTAGTCTGGTGACAGGTGTTTTGGTCCCGTTTGAGCCATTTACCTACTATGACTCTTTGAGTGGGTCATTAATCAACTCCTCATCTCTTATAAGGGAAAGTGGTGATCGTAATTGTTGTTATATGGTTGCCGCAAAATAGTTGAGGGGATCTGACTGGGCTCTAGATTGTTCTTTAACCTGTAGAGAGGAAGACCGTGAAGCAAGTATGGTTTCTCTCTCTCTCTCTCTCTCTCTCTCTCTCTCTCTCTCTCTCTCTCTCTCTCTCCTCCTCTCTCATGCCACCATGCTCCTTGTGGGGTCTGTTAGAGGGAGAGCCTCATTGTCACACTAGGTACCTCATTCTTGATCAAGCGTGTGACAAACCCACCCTGGTCTCAGCAGCTAAGCTGTTTCTTCTGCATTCTCTAACATGGTGGTACTGCTAGACACACGGCACAGGAAACAGCCTTTGCAATGGCATTTTGTGAGCTGGGAAACCGGAACTCATCACATAGAATGGCCTCGATGCCCAGACTTAGGTTTATGCAGTTATTCTAAATTTTAAATTTATCCACCCACCCACCCCCGCCTCGCGCTTTCCTGTTGGTTTGCATATTACACATTCCTATGGTCCATTGGATGATCATTCTACCACATACTTTTGGAAAAAGAAGTTTTTGTGGTTTTGTTCTTTTGTTTTTTAAGTGGAATAAAAACAAACCAATCAACAATAATGTATACTCTGCTCCAGTGAGTCTAGGCCATGTGACACACACACACACACACACACACACACACACACACACACACACACACGGTAGCTGTACAGACAGAAAGGGCCTGTACTACACTCAGCTCCTTGGTCCTGAATCCCCACCACACTGGATAATACTGACTTAAAAACATAGCTCAGAAACATTAGGGGATTGTGTGGGGCCAGGAACCAAAGTTCTGAAGGCAGTGAGAAGTAGCCCCCAAGGCCTGTCGCTTGGGCCACGGCTGACAAGGCTGTGTGTTGCCCTTGGTGTGTCCTTGTTTCTGGCACGAGGAAGCCACTCTGGGTAAAGAGAAGGGCAGGCGCGGGCCTTGTGACAACAGCCAACATTTCAAGAGCTCTCTGCTCCATCCTCTGGCTCCCCATGTCAGCATGGCCCCTGGCCTCAAGTATTCCCTGAGCAGGTTTGAAAAACACACTCTTTCAGACTCCAGGGACCATTGTGCAAACTCCCAACTTAGCTCCCAGAGCAACCCAAATGGGTTTTCACAACTTCTCAAGCCATTGACTTTGCTGCTATAGATTAAGGCTAAGAGGCTCTGTCTCAATCCAGCAAGCTGCTATACACGGTCACCTTCCATCTCTCTGGAGGTGCTTAATGGCAGACAGAGCCATGTTACAAAGTCAAGCAGAGCACGACACAGATGTCCTGTGTAGGGTCCCACCTCTCCCCAAGGAACTGTAGGCTGGAAATGTTTGCCAGGGAAAGGGCAGTAATATTCCTCAGTGGTGTAACCACTGATGAGTCACCCTTGGTCAACTAAACCACCCTCCTTCAAGCAAGCTACCCAAAGTAAGTGCAGTGGTCCACAACGAGAGACTCGTAAGGAAGAAGGGCTTTGGTGGGAGGGAGAGGGGATAAGAGAAGATAGTGGGGTGGGGTATGATCAAAGTGGATTATATGTAAGAAGCCATGAAAGAAAATAACAGACTAAGACATGACAGAGGAGTGGGAGGCCACCAGTCCTGTGTCTGCTACCACCTGATAAACTCTAGCTGTGTAATAGAGGGTGGGTAGGGTAGCTACCGGCATCAAACTTCTTTGCCCATAATATGCAACTGAAATGAAATAGTGTATGTGAGAATGCCCAGTGAATCAGGTGCACACTGTTAGCTGAAATGAAATGTCTACTCCTCCCCACCCCACCCCCCACACATACACAAGCCACATGTACCTTATACAAGGGAATGGGTTTGTTCCCTATCCTTCCCCAGGAGGACATCAACTGGGAAGTTTGAGTTCAGCCAGGAGAAAAGAACAAAAGGCAGAAAGGACCTTTCATCGGGCAACGAGACTGTCTCCCATGCGTTCATACCATCTGGGAAATACAGCTATCTCCTAAAAGGCTGCGGGCTGAAACCTTTTCAGGGGAGGCTTACAGTGCCAGATGGATGGCAAAGGTCACTTACTTCCATATGGGGAGCCTGTGGGTGAGCCATTCAGAAATCCCGGGGATCCTGGCACACCCAGGTTGGCCATAGGAACATTGCTGTAGCCGTTCATGCTGTTACTGGAGGTGCTGTAATTAGATTGCTGAGGCGTGGAGCTGGAGGAGTATCCCCGCGGGGAGATGCTGCTTGTGTTGCGGATGTATCCTTGACAACAGAAGAAACAGGCCAGGTAAACAAAGCTGTACCCACCACCGTCCAAATGTGGATAGTGCTTGTCCACACACACCCGAGATCGTCAGGTTACCAGGCCACGCACCAGTGGGAGGTGAAGCTCCCTTAAGGCACTTTACTTTTAATTGATGTGTAGTCACTGTCCACCTGGTTGTTTGTTTGTTTGTTTGCTTGCTTGTTTTGTTTTGTTTTTTAATGCATGTAATAGGCAATGCTCACACTGGGGTGACTGGCACATCTACCCCCTCAAGTACTTAATCCCTTCCTGGTATTAGGAACATTCACAAATTTCTGTTGCCTATTTGGAATTTATGACAAACTATTGTCAACCACTGTTACCTGACCACGCTACAGAACCTGAGAGCATATAGGTAATCCTCCTGTAGTCTGCATTCTGGTCCTTGATAACAAGGCTGTAAGCTTTAGTAACTTCTTTCCTCTATAAACGTCACGCCTCAGCCGGGTGTGGTGGCGCACGCCTGTAATCCCAGCACTTGGGAGGCAGAGGCAGGCGGATTTCTGAATTTGAGGCCAGCCTGGTCTACAGAGTGAGTTCCAGGACAGCCAGGGCTACACAGAGAAACCCTGTCTAAGTCACGCCTCTGATACTCCCAGCCCCTTCTATTTATTTTGCTTCAGATTGTTTTGTTTTGCTTCATTTTACAATTTGGTTTTGAGACAGGATCTCACTATGTTTCTGTGGATTGCTTGGCTGGAACTTGTTAAACATTCCAGACAGGCCCAAAAGAGATGTTCTTCCTGCCCCAACTTCCAGAGTGCACAGCTGTGTACCACCATATCCAGCTTTCTCTCCCCAGCATCACTAGTGTTCTCTCTCTCTCTCTCTCTCTCTCTCTCTCTCTCTCTCTCTCTCTCTCTCTCCATGGAGCTGGTAAGTGAACCTGCCAAGCACTACCTCACTGGACACAGACACTGGAGTTCTGCAAGGTTCTAATGGCTGTCACTGAGAAAACCATTCAGCAGCCAAACAAAGCTGGGCAAATGCTACTCACCGAAGTGATTTTTTTTTGAAGATTGTCAAACAAAGGGTCTAAGGTTTAAATATCCTGCTCAAAACTTGCCAATCTAGTATTCTGCTAATTTAACACACCATATAATCTTTTCTGGAGGTGGAGGAAGGTGTCCTGGCAACATTTCTGGGGCCATTTGCATTCTGCAGAGCAGTATTAGAAATGGTACTTCAAAGTCACCACCATTGTCTGTACGGCGCTGGAAATCATTTGTAATCAGGAAGGACCGAGGGTCACAGTGAACTCTGTTGATCCAGGGCTCTGAGGTGTGAGTGATAAGTACAGACACCTGGGCCATGAATGATACACAGGATGAAGAGTCTCCTTATGGTTCTAAAGCCTGGCACAGAACCAGCATCACTTTGTCCTGAAAGAAACTCTGGGGATGACTATGTCTAAATGTGACTGGATCTAGAGATGTAGCTCAGTGGTAGAATACTTGCCTAGTATGGGCAAGGCTCTAGGTTCAATTCCCAGAAATGAAATATAGATAGATAAATATCTTTTATATCTATAGACTATATATTATATATGTGTATGTGTCATGTGCATATGTATTTGTATATATCACAGATATTACACATACAAATCTTTATACACATACATATAAAGCATACTTATAAAGCATGCTGAGCATTACAGTTCATATTTATAATCACAGTGCTTGAGAATCTGAGACAAAAGGCTTGCTATAAACTTAAGGCAAACTTGGACCACATAGTGAATTCAAGGCCAGCCTGTACTACCTAGCGAGTTTAAGGCCAGCCTGAGACTGCATAGCTTGTCTGAGTCTCAAAAAATTTAAATCAATCAACTAACCAGCAAATATAGAACATATTATAAGCAGTCTAAAATATACCATCAAATGAAAAATAATTTACCATATAGATCATAGTGATTGGAAAAAAAGAAATAAATAAGTTAAGGACAGTATTGGAAAAAATATTCTTTTCAAAGGACTGAGTATAACAAATTTAGATGGACCTCCTTATAAAACCAACCTCATTGGAACATATGGTAGGGTTCATATACAAAGTCGACTTCACTAAACGCCTTGCCATGCATTTCCACATAAGATCACGTGTGATGGAAACAACCAAGGAAAACTAAGTCACCACTCTGGGCTACCAAGAGTTGCATGAAGGAACAATAATGCTGCCATCTGCTCTCTCTCTCATTCAGTCGGATTACCACATAGCATCAGTATAAAATGAATTCCACGAAGCCTCATTTCCACGTGTCTAAACTCTTTGAAGTTTATGATACTCGACTTTATCCATTAATATTTCCAGTCAAAAGAATTCTATCTAGTTCCCAGAGAGCTCAGAATCTAACTACAAACTACCTGTAATGGTGAAACAGCCCATCTGTAGTAGTGGGGTTTACATGCCCCATTAGATAGTCCATGATGTGCTCTCTAGCTCCGCACACCCCAGAGAGCTGGCCTTTTGATGGAGAAGACCTATTTGGAGGCTTTCAGAAGGGTAGTACCTTGGTTATTTCCTTGTGTGGACTCTGAAATGCTGACGCCGAGCTGGCTGCCGTAAGAGTTGATACCCATCATACCGCTGTGAGCTGGGGAGCTGGAGAGAGCTGGAATCTGGCTGGGGTTCCTGGGGACACTGTACAGGGCTTCGGCAATGTCTGCAGCACGCTTTAAAATGATGTCCTACGGAAAAAAAGGCACGCTGGGGTAAGCATGGTATCCAGAACTAAGAGTCAAACTCAACAGAGCTCAAGATGCACATGTCTAACCTGGTTATTGTGGGGTGTGCCGTAGAGGGCTTCCACTAGGTCTGCAGCTCTTTTCAATAGCATTTCCTGAAAGAAAACACAGGGAGGATACCATCAGAGACACAGCCCCAAATGACAAACAAAAAATTATAAATGAAAACAAGTCCACACATCACCTCCAAATATAATAAGCCAAGCAATCCGATATTAAGTTCGATGAATAGGATATAATCAAATTTACAAATCTTACAGATAACTAGCTGTAGAAATCCATCACTATGATGGTTCCATAATGGTTTCTGGTACAAAAAAAAAAAAAAAAAAAAAAAAAAAAAAAAAAAAAAAAAAAAAAAAAAAAAAAAAAAAAAAAAAAAAAAAAAAAAAAAAAAAAAAAAAAAAAAAAAAAAAAAAAAAAAAAAAAAAAAAAACCCTTACTACTCCCCAGAAAACAAAATGAAAAAACCAAGAACAAGAAAAAAACAAAAGAAAACAAAAACAACAACAAAAACAAAATCCTACCAAATAGAGGGCAAAGTTGATTAAAATTGATAACGTCTTGGATATTTTATTGAAAACTACTTTAAGACCATTGTATTTTAGAATCCTGGTACTTTTAATTAATTAGATATTCTTCAAGTGACTGATGGGTCTTTAGCTGCTTGCCAAGGAGTTAACAGAGTCCTGAAATTCTCTTGACAATACCTACTCAAACTTTTATTCTAGTAAAAAATGAATTCTTTCAATAATATTTCCCCCAGTTCATTTTAAACAGGAAAAAAAAAGCAATTGCTAATCCCTCTCCTCTCCTTTTGCTGTTCTACTCCTTGCTCTTCTGTGGGAATTTTTGTAGTTGTTGTTGTTTTGTTAATAGCCTTTTAAATTGTTATTAAGCTGCTGTTCAGGTATTGTCTGATTTAATAGTGCTGAGTATTTTGCCAGGAGGAAAAGAAAGTGTGTGTTGTTGAAACCACTGCTATTTGAGTTTTTATTCAAATACAGAATAAAGAGCATGTCATTTCATAATCTGCATGTTTGAAGCACAAATATGAATTTTAATAAAATCTAATAGTTTCCCTGTGGTCAAATGGCAACAGATAGATGGACCTATTTTTAAATAAAGAAGGGTGATGTCATGAGCTAGATTTAAGGTGACATTTTCTGAGCAAATTCATTCACAAATGACCTCTTTCATAAGAGCCTTGGATGGAGATGCTTAATCATCATTAAATTTTAATGTACACAATAGGCTCTTCAAGAATGCCTGCCTGAATATTGGTGAGATTCAGCAGTTGAGGCTAAGTAAAATTCCTATTTAAATACATAGAAGTGAAACTTTCACTTTTAAGCAATGCTGCAAATATCTTTATACAATTAGCCATGTTTTATAAGTGTGGTGGCACACATCTTTAACCGCAGCACTCTGGAGGCAAAGGCAGGTAGATTACTTTGAGTTCAAGTCCAGCCTCATCTACAGAGGTAGTTCTAGGACAGGTAGGACTACACAGAAAAACCCTGTCTCAAGTCCTTCCTCCCAAAATTCTTGTAGTGTATCTGTTTTATGAGACCAAACTTTCAGATTTCACACCCCCTCAGATATTAAGCATAATATATTTCAAAATGAGCACAAGCCTTATGTTCATATTCTCATCTAAAGCATAGCCAGTTTCAAAGCTTAATTAATTTTAATGGGATTCAAATGAGTAGATTTGTCTAAATTTGCTGAGTGTCTACAAAAAGATGTTTGCTTATCAATTTCCCAGAGCATCTTACCTTAGCTAGCCTCTCGGGGTCACCTGGGTGCCTTGGGATGACTTTCTGCAGTCTTTGGAAGCCATAGTCTATGGTGGGTTCATTTAAGGCTGAAAGACAAAACATTTTTCTTTGAGTACACACCTGGGCTGTAAAAGAATTCTTCTATGAAGCCTTTCACGGGTATTGGAAGAGTTTTGATATTTTCTGAGATTTAATACATGTTATTACATTCATTTAGGGGATTATGCTGTTGACATTGGTTAACTCACACATAAATTTAGGATGTGTGGTAAGTCTCCATCTACCATTAAAATGGCAAGTCAATGTTTCATCATCCCTGTCTTCAGCACACATCCCTGCAATCCTCTGCTCACTCTTAGGTCAGCAGTGTTACACAGCCAATTACTTCTGTCTTCCCTCCCTCCTCTAGTTCCTTCCTTCCTTCCTTCCTTCCTTCCTTCCTTCCTTCCTTCCTTCCTTCCTTCCTTCCTTCCTTCCTTCCTCCCTTCCTTCCTTCCTTCTGCCCCCTTGTATCTTCTCTCCTTTCTGTCCTTTCCTTCTCCCCTTCCTCTTTCCTTTCCCTCATTCCCTCCTCTCCCCCCCCCCTCCCGCCCCATCTTTTTCAATGCCAGGGGCTGAACCCAGAGCCTTGTGCATCCAGGGAAGCACTCTGCCACTTAGCCACACCCCTCAACCCAACTATTCTCCAGTTATTTAGAAAGACGATCATGGCTTTTGTATCATTTTTCTTTCTCTTGCTCCTCTCTTCCCTTTCCCAAGTATATCTTCTCATCTATTTATCTTTCTAATGCCCCCCTTTCTCAATAATTCCCTTAAGTATTTGCATTCACATGGAAGCTTATTCTCATCAATGCTGCTCTAATGCAAACTACACTGTCTTAATTTGCAATTGATATGTGACTACTTGTGCTTTCTACAAGGGGTCGGGCTCTCCCCACTACCCTGAAAGGCTCAGGGGAGCAGAATTCATTCTGGCTCATCTCTGTGTCTCATGGCTAATGACAGAGCCTGACATATGTTAGACATTTAACTTGGTAACTATAAAACAAGTTGTTGAATAAGGGAACAGTATACTGCCGTTATTTCCTCTATTCAGAATTCATCCCTTTTCTTCCTCCTTACCTTCCCTTTCATTTAAACTTTATGGGTTTAAAAAATAATTCATGACCAAAGCAAGGACAAAAAGATAAAACATAAAACAACAACTTTCTGCCCTCTTGTTAGACAAAGCAAATACAGGGAAGTATGTTTTTTAAATTTCCTGTTTCCATACATATTTTATAAACGCCTGTTGCTACTATGCTATCAAATGATACTCTTCTTTAAACAAATAATAAGCCATCTTAATTACATAGAAAAGAATAAAAAATCATACATAAACCCACCACTTAGAGATAAGCAGGGTTAGATACCCCAAACAATAGAGGCTATTGCCTTGGCTCTTGGGGGCCCATCAGAACTTGATGGTGTGACCCAATTGCTCAAGATGCCACTATACTTCGGTTAAAGGTCAGGAAGAAATCAAATTCAGGTGCTCCTTCCCTGCTGGCTAGCTTTCGTGGTATTAGAAGGTGATATATAGCCTGCTTAGGTTGTGGGGAGAAAGTAATCAATGGTCTTGTCCAGCTGTGAACCCCGTGAACTATAATAATGACCAGAGTGCCAACGCATGTAGTGTGTGCAGTAGTGGCCAGAACGTTATGAGGGTAATCAACCACTTTATGATTGGATTTAAGGCCTACTCCACTGGAGGAAATACATGCTTGGTACTGTGGTCTGGCCAGCCACCCATGGTGGGGAAGCTCTTGGCATTAGGGTAAACCCACTACTCTATTATACTACGGTTCTGCTAAATTGACATTCTACCAAACTGCACTCTAAATTCTGATCTCTCTACCCACAGATTAGTAAAGCTCTCTCTCCTTATCAGAGATGCTACTATGTACAGTGGGTGTCAGTTGAGGCCCTAGTCAAAGTATAGAGGGTTAGGGTTCATCCACACATGGGAGCTGTACTTTGCAAACCTTCCCTTCAAAGCTCAGGAACCTCAGCGGAAGTAGTAGCAGTAAGATTGTAAGAGGCACTGCTTTCTGGACATGACAGGACCGTTGGCGCTCATAACCTCTCAGCAGTTGTAAGGTTACACAAGACTTGCACAGCATTAAGTTAGTCAACGTTCCAGCACAGAGGAGGAAAGGGTTTCACAGATCCCTACACCCAGCTGGGGAGCTAGAGAGAGTTGATGGCTCCTGTAAGAGGATGATTCCTGGCAGGTCAACCATACTCCAGTGGATGGCCCCACACTTATGAGTCTACAGACTGCACAGACTTGATACAGTCAGTCATTTTAAAGAGAAAAGGACAGGAAGTTGAGAAGTGGGGGATCTAGGAGAAGTTAGGAGGAACAATGTGGGGAGAAAGGACTATAACCCAAATATATGATAAGAAATGATAAAAGATTTAATCGAAGTCTATTTTTTAAAGTTGTATTGATGGAATTTTCAGTATGGAGTATTTTCACTTTCTACTTCTTTGTACCAACTGAATATTTGTACAACGAAATTGTACTCCTGCTGTAATAGGGAAAATAATGAAAGTATTTCTATTTGGGTGACAGAAAGTAGGATGCCCAGGGTTAACACCTTTGCTCACTTCCTCCCAGATTAAACACACATTCTTAAAATTACTCTGAGTCACGTGACTTAGTCTGCAGCAGAGCCCGCTTTAACCCACCTAGAAATGGTGCATGCTATAAGCTTTCCCTCTGGTGCTCAAATATTCTCTTACAACATTATTTTAAATTCCTGCATATTTTCCATGACATGCTCTATAATTTATTTAAATGGCTTCCTAATTCGGGCATTTAATGTGATCCTAATTTCTCACTATTATAAAAGCGAAAGCAATAATTATCATTTGTGCATAACTTTAATTACTTCAGTCAGAAAATGCCAAAAAATTAGAATTACTGGACCAAAAATTATGATTTATATTTAAGGCTTTTCACACATACTGGCAAATCACTCCTTGGAAGAATATGCAAATCTACACTCCCTCCCTCTATGCGTGTAATTATTTCAACTTATAATTATTATTTTTTTTTAATTTTCAACTGATAATTCTTTACTCATCAATGAGGTTGCTGATTTTCTCTTATGTTTCTACAATTTAGATTTCTATTTTTATGAGACATTTACTTGGTAATTTCTATTTTCTTTTTCTAATAAAAATTAATCCTCTTTTTTCGACTCAAGAATACTTTATGATGGCTTGAACCTGAAGCGTCCTCCAAAGACATTGAATGCCTGCTCCCTGGCTGCTACGGTGTTTGGGAGGTTGTGGGACTTGTGGGACTGTGGCCTTGGATGCTGGTCACTGGGAATAGTCTTGAAGGTAACACCCATGCCTGCTTCCTGCCTTCTGTCCCTGACTCATGCCAACAAAGGATGAGCTGTCCTTCCCTATTATGGTGGGCTCTAAGCCCTTGAGTCCATGAGCCAAAATAAATCCCTTCTCCTTCAAGTAGCTCCTCTCAAGTATTATGTCAAAGTAACAAGGTAATAAGTATGATACATATCATGATTTTGGTGTGGTATATATATATATATATATGTGTGTGTGATATCAATGTGTGTGTGTGATATCAATGTGTGTGCATGATATGCATGCATTTGTATGTGGTGATGTGTGTACACATGTTTGTGTGTGGTGGTGATGGGATGTGTGCAGGTGGAGGCCAGAGCTCAATTTTTAGCATCTTCTTCTACTATGCTCCTTGTTTTTTTTTTTCTTTTGTAGACAAGATCTCTCGCCAAACCCAGAGCTCAGTGATTAGTGAGACCAGCCTGCCAGCACACCCCGGGGATCATTCTGTTCCCACCGCCCCTTTCCAGCACACCCCAGGGATCATTTAGTTCCCACCTCCCCTTTCCAGCACACCCCAGGGATCATTTTGTTCCCACCTCCCCTTTCCAGCACACCCCAGGGATCATTCTGTTCCCACCTCCCCAGCACTGGTCTTATAGGCAGACACCACCAAGCCAACCTTTTCCCAAAGGTATGGGACATCTGAACTCACATCCTCATGCTTGGACAACAAGCACAGGCTCGCCAAGCTCCCTCTCTAATCCAGAGAGTGTCTCTTGAATAACAGTATGCAAAAAAAAAAAAAAAAACCCTAATAAAATTGTTTGGGTTGAGGTTACTATAACATTAACACAAAACCAAAAGGAACTCTTTTTTTTCCAATATTGTAATTTTTTTCTTTAAAAAGGGGTGGGAGGTACTTCCCCAAGCACTTAAACATCTTACCACAATTTTGGCATGATTTGTTTAAAATTTCAAGCATTCTGCCCAGCATCTCACTGTCTTCTCTTTTTATGCTAATTTCCTAAGTAGTTTAGGTACTACAATATTAAATTCCTACTGATTACTTCTAGTTGGCTTTAAGATGGTGGCCTTTTGGGTTTTTTGTTTGTTTGTTTTTGTTTTTGAGTTCTTTGTGGATTAATACACACTAGCCTTATCTGTGTTCTGTGGATAATGCTTTGAGGTCTTAGTTAATAAAACATGTGCACTCAAGTGTGTGTACATGTGCATATGTGTATGTGTGTGCATGCATGTGTGTGTGTACTTGTGTGTGCATTCTCTCATTATTATTATTGTTATCATTATTATTATTACTGTAGGTGTGTGTTTGTGTGTGTGGTGTAAGTATATGCATGTGTGTGAGTTGTGACCCACCTGATATGGATGCCAGGAATCAAGCTTGTCCTCTAGAAGAGCAGTACATACTCTTAACCGCTGAACTATCTCTCCAGTCCTTCTTCTGCTTCTAATACTATTCTTTTACAAAAAAAAAGAATCTCAAGCCCAGCTTCCATACATCCTCAAGGGCAACCCTGTATATACCAGCACATACCACAAAATTCCTATCATGTCAGCAGCACTAGCCTAGCTCCAACCAGTAATAGCATGTGCAAGAGTTAATCTTGACAGCCAACTGGAATCACTTTCAGGTCACACTTCTGAATATGTCTATGAAAGTTATTTTCTGAGAGGTTTAACTGAGGAGAGAAAAGCTACCCTGAATATGGGTACCATCATCCCAGAGGCTGCAGGCCTAGGCTGAATTAAAAGGAGAAAGTGAGCTGGGTTCTGGTGTTCATCGTTCTCTCTCTCTGTCTGTCTTCTGACTGCAGATGCAATGTATCCACAGGCCTCACGTTCTCGGCTTTCCATTCTCTTCCCTGCCTTGACAGACTGCACCCTCAAACGAGGAGCCTAAATAAATTCTTCCTTCTGTAAGTTGCTTTTGCCTGGTATTTAGCTCTGGCAATGAAGGAAAGAACTAACATACTATATTTTTTCTTTTCTTTTCCTAAAAGTGTCCCTCTACATATTTTGGGGTGGGAGGAGTATGATACACATGCACTCAGAGCCACCCTCTTACCCAGAATACATGTAAGAATCGCTATTTGAATGGCTGGAATCATTCTGTAAACTTTTGACACTTAACCTTATAATGTCAACAATCACAGAAGCCTGGTCCACAGATGGCTGGTGGCTGTCATGTGTGATGATGACAGTTGCTGTTGTACAACAAGCACTTTAGGATACTATTAGAATACACTGAAGGGTCAATACTAGGGGGCATTTGACAAAGTGCTCCCCCCATTTGCTCTCTAACCCACGCTAAATTCCATGACAGCCAGCCAGCAAAGATGGCACCCCAACTCTGGCTTCTCTAGCCCTCCAACATGTACTCTTAGCCTTTTCTCCAGGCTGAGTGCAGCGTCCCTCCATCTGCACTCTGTGCTTCATTCTCAGCTTCAAGGATAGGACTGCAGATGGCTGTGGAGCCTGCCTGGGCCACCTGACTCTGCAGCCACTGAGGGTGGAAAAGGCACCATGTGGCATCAACCAGCAAACACAAGAGCTGCCTGATAGCTGCAGGGAAAACTGACTCACTCCGCTATCACCCTCAGAATGAACCACTGCAGCATCTCATGTGAGCTCTGCTCTGCTCGTTATCCAACACAAAGATTGTCTTGGTTAAAAAAAAAATGGTAGACAGGGGTACATTCTGAATATGCAGAAGACAGATGAATGAGAGGAGTAAGAAGGCTGATTCTCAAATCAGCCATTCCTCCTGTTTGCTCCCCGCCCCCCTTTCTGTAGGTATAGTCACTTCCTGCCAGCAAGCTCACACTTCCTAGGGAGAGCAGTGTGGGGTCCTGTCCCCACAGCCCCCTCTACTAATCTTTCTCAGTCTTCCCAGGACTTACAGGAGCAGGCCTCTTTGGTCAGCACACACTACAGTTTCTCTCGAATAGAATGTATTACACTTTTATTCCCAGTTGTCTTCCCCTAGCAGGCTGAAAACCACCAGACACAAGGTCCCCTCGAATGTAGCGCACACTTGAAGTGGAAATCATGAAATCAAACCGTTACAACCAGCATCGGACCACCTCAGACCTCCATGCTGTAAAGCTGAGTTTGACAGTGTCTACTTTGGTCCCAAACTAACTTCCCAGGCTCTGCCTTGAATCCCATCTCCCCCTCTTCCCCATCACCCTGGGTGTTCTCTGGCTTTGGGGACCCAAGGTGAGTCAAGCAAACCTTAATTAGCTAATGAGGTGTCCAAGACCAGCACCAAGATTGTCTCGAAGGACCTAGCAGGTCATTAACTGCCATCATCCCTGTAAATTTACAACCTCCCGTACCACACGGAGTGTGTGATGCCGTGAGGTTCTGCCAGTGCTCTGTGACAGGGACACAGAGATCTGCTGGCAAGTCAAAAATGGAGTAAATTAAAAAATACGCTTCAACCTATAGGTTCTGTTTATCTATGTCTTTCTTTAGAACATAACATTAAGGTAAAAGGTCATATCCCTCCTGAAGTATAATTTATATTTACCTTTTATTAAATAATTATGGCATGGCATGAAGTTAAATATTACAGAAGCTAATCAAGGGGGAATTCAATAGAGAAGCCTCCGACGTGAGAATTCTGTCTTTGCTATACATAGAATGTCTTAATCCTCCACTGGGAATCATTCGGGTTTGCTTAAGGAGTTTAATAACACACGATTCAACTGCCACAGAGTCTAAATCCCATTTGGATCAGCCATGAAAAACTTTCATCAATACCTTGAGATTTCATAACATATCTCTTGAGAGCCTAGATCTTTAGTGTCATTTCTCATTTTGACTGTGGGAATAATATATGAATTTCCTTACATATCTTGGGCCCAACAAAGAGATTGAAATTTTAAGAAACACATGAAAAGGTTACTTTTAAAGTAAATAATATTTAACTAAAAATATCTATGTGGGAACTACTCATAAACAAACAGACAGCTGGCTAGTGTTCGGGACTAATTCTCCCAAAGGATTGATGAGATTCATATATTCTATATGATTTTTATATTTTTATATCTTCAGAAGAGCTACGAGTATCAGACCAGATGTTCTAAAGCTTATCTTTTGCTTCTGTTTTCCCCAAATCCAACATCATTGATGAACGTGGAAAAAGAGCTATTTGTTGGTGCTCTGGAATGGATCTCATTAACAAAACACTGGTATTACAGGAAAACCTTCCTAGGACTGGAGAGATGGATCAGCGGTTAAAAACTTCCTGCTCTTCCAAAGGACCAGAGTTTGGTTCCCAGCACCCGTCCTGGTGGGTACCCATATAAATGTGTCATGGGGGCTGGTGAGATGGCTCAATGGTTAAGAGCACCGACTGCTCTTCCGAAGGTCCCGAGTTCAAATCCCAGCAACCACATGAAATCTGATGCCCTCTTCTGCAGTGTCTGAAGACAGCTACAGTGTACTTACATATAATAAATCTTTAAAAAATAAATAAATGTGTCATGTACTCAGAAGGACACTCATACACTAGTAAAACTAAAATTTTTTTTAAAAAGTCTTTAATAAGATAAGTTACTCAAACCACAAACATGGCTTGATGGGAGTTAATTGTGGGGTTACTGTTGTAAGAATTTGAAAAAACAAAACCAAAAAAAAAAAAAAAAAAAAAACCCTGAAATGGGTGAGGGAGGATCTGAGTGGTCAGTCTGCCTGCCACTCTGAGCTGCTGGCGAATCACAGCACTGGGGTGGAGCTCACTCAGTAGTTGAGTCCTCATGGTAAATCCTAGAATCACGTGCAGCTGATGAATTTCTATCAAAAGGGTACGAAAGGCAGCGCCTCTGTACTCAGCTGTGCAACTGCATCTGCATCTGCAGAGATTGGTCTTGCCTCGGAGACATGTTTACAAAGCTCACGGTCCACAGAAGGGGACAGTACCCCGAATCAGAGGACCCCACAGTCCCAGTTCTAAATCCCAACTCCCTTCAAGAATAAGAAAGCATTTGAAAGTATTCTCACTCTTTGTTCCAAAAGCACAAGGCCAAAGAGTTCGAATCTATGTAGCGAGGAAGGGAAGAAGGGCATCTCTGGCCTTCCGTTTCAGTCCCAGAGAGTGACTGTCTGTTCACTCAGCAGAAAGACAGGTGACAGGCCCAGCTTTGGGAGGATTTCGGAGGTCCTGGAATAAGCGTCTGTCCTTCTGCTGCCTCAGAACTTCTCCTTTTTCCCGTCTGTCAGTCCCCATATCTTCAAGTTCCCCTGGCCCTACCTGTTGATTCCAGTGAAGTCTGCCTCTGTCACTTGGCTCTCCCTGTTCTCCATTTCTTAACCAATTGTCAACCTGTCAAAAGTCCTAATCCAGCCGGGCGTGGTGGCTTACGCCTTTAATCGCAGCACTCGGGAGGCAGAGGCAGGCGAATTTCTGAGTTAGAGGACAGCCTGGTCTACAAAGTGAGTTCCAGGACAGCCAGGGCTATACAGAGAAACCCTTCTCGAAAAAACAAAACAAAACAAAACAGTCCTAATCCATCCAATAGTTAAACTTACACAGGTTGAATGTCCCTTATCAGAAATGCTTGGGGCTGGCGGTTATTTCAGATTTTGAATTTTTATTTTGAAAACTTTGCATATTTGTAATGAGACCTACAGGTACCAAGAACTTCATTTGAATTTAATGTATCCTGCATACATGGCAGTACAAAGAGAATGTTTCATGCGACACTTTTACCACACCTGCCTGTTGCCTGGGATAATGTGATGTCAGGTGTGGAAATTTCCTCTTACAGTATCATGTTCACGTTCAAAACAGCTTTTGGAGCACTATCAATTTCAAATCTTTGGATGGGGATGCTCAGCCTGTACAATTCAGCACGCTAATGCTCCTGAGATAAGGCTTTCATAGCATCTGACCCTACCACAGAAGCTGTCTTAGATGTCAGCAGTGACCAGTAACAGCACCATCGCAGTCATAAGGTGTTGAATTGTACCACTCCTCATTTGGGGGACATACTGAAACTTCCCCTCATGTCCATTTGAGTCAACAGAGCAAACAGGTAGTAGCAGCAATTTAAAAAATTAAATAACAGGGCTGGAGAGAGGGCTCAGCTGTTAAGAGCACTGACTGCTCTTCCAAAGGTCCTGAGTTCAAATCCCAGCAACCACATGGTGGCTCACAACCATCTGTACAGCTACAGTGCACTCATATACATAAAAATAAATAAATAAATCTTTAAAATAAATAAATAAATAAATAGATAGATAAATAAATAAATAAATAGCAGGAATAAAGACCGAACAATAGCGAATTACTCAGAGGTGGCACCCGCTTTGTGGACACAGGAGTGAGAACACAAGGGAACTAAAGGTGCACAAGAGAAAGATTAGATGGAAGCCTTTGATATTTAATTTCAAATGAAATATTAATTTAATATTTAATTATGCTTTGGTTTCAGGAGAAACTGCAGTCACAAGACAGATTGTTTGAAGAAGGGAGTAATATATACGGTTAAGGAGACAACTGTAAAAATTAAAGATAAATTTCAGGCATAAACCTAAATGCCACCAGGCAGCATTTATGAACACACACACGTGCTCTGCAGCCTGCGCTCAGAATATTATAGCAGCGAGCACCGGTCCATTAAGGCGCTGGGCGGTCTCTTGTGAAGCAACAGCTTCCTGCTCCAGATCTGGCAAGGGGGACATTATTCTTTAGACTAAGCTGAAGAGGCATCTGCCTTTCACAAGAGCTAGGGATATGGGCAACTTTGTAAAAGTGTAGGCTACCAAGGGAGCTGTTGATCCAACTGGCTTCCAGTTTGAACAGGGACTAATTGTACTCGGGCCAGTTTTTGATGTCTGAACTGGATATTTTAAACTGAAAATCAGATTCATTTCTTTGATGGGATTTTTTTCCCCCATGATAATGCTATGAGGGGAAAAAATGAAATATAAAATGGATGAGCTATTAACATTTGAAATCAAGTTTTCACATCTGCATGGTGCATCTTGATTGAGGGGGGACCCCACACCTCCAGCAGAGCCTTGGGGAGCAGGCTGTCTGGGATGTGATTGGAGGGGAGGAGAGTTTTATGTAGAGATGCCCACCTCTCCTCCCGACTGCTGCCTCTTCCTGTTGATGGATGCTTTCTCGCCAATAATGAACAGTGCTATTTAATCAACACTTGGGCCTCTGCTAAAATAAGAGATAAGAAGTCTTGGGGGACGGAGGGTTAGCTAACACAACTTTCCAAGGTGTCTTCAGTAGCCAGGCCATCCTGTCGCTTTTAAATTTAATTGCACACCTTACAAAGCAGCTGCCCACACCCAGACCAGCTGGGACCTTCGGTTTCTTCTGCTCCTCGGTCTACCTGGGACCCCCCACCCCACCTGCTTTCCACTGACCTCCCACCTGCCAAGGCTTGCTTCTCGGATTGTCCCTTCTCTATTTCCTGAACAACTGTGATCTCACATAATCCAAATAGAGAGACAGTAAAGGCATGGTGTGGCAGGTTTTTCAGAAATAATTCAGATTTTAGAGACAAGAAGATTCACAAAAAGCCATTGCTGGCCAAAGAGCAATAAGGAAGGAAAGCATTGGGATCCAACATAGTCATGGTATATCTCTCTTCCTACCAAAGCTTTGCATACTGATCGAGTCCATCATTTCCTAGTTCCACGAATAATTACCCTTGTGGACATAAATGCTTTCATCCTCCCTTTAAAGTAGGCAGTTCCCATTTGTGTGTGTACATGACTTTGCACATGCAAGTACACATGTGTGTACGTACACACGAAGGCCAAAGGTTGACATCAGTGTCTTCCTCAATTGTTCCTCCATTTAATTAATTAATTAGTTAATTAATTAATTTTTGAGATAGGGTCTCCCACTGAACCTGGTTCTCACTGATTCAACTAAATTGGATGTCCAATAAACTCCAGGGATCCCTCTCCCTCCACCTCTCCAGCACTGGGATTACAGGCGCACACCACTATGTGTGGAGTTTTCATCTGGATGCAGAAGGTCCAGCCTCAGGTCCTTATGCTTTCTGCAAGCACTTTACTGACTGTGGCATCCCCTAACCACTCCTCCCTCCCCCATTTTTCTTTAGGTTAGGAAGATGGTGCAGCAGGACTCTCCATACAGTGGGGTAAGGGCCAGCAGGGTGTCAGCAGGTCATGACAGTTGTGGGGCAAGCCTAGAGATCTGAACTTAGTCTCCAGAGCCCATGTAAAGCTTAAAGAAGAGTTTGAAACCCAGGGGCATGCAAGCATCTGCGTGTACACACACACACACACACACACACACACACACACACACACACACACAGAGAGAGAGAGAGAGAGAGAGAGAGAGAGAGGGAGAGGGAGAGGGAGAGAGAGAGAGAGAGAGAGAGAGAGAGAGAGAGAGAGAGAGAGAGAGAGAGAGAAAATGTTGTTTTCAAAGTTTGGATAAAGATCTTTGCCCCTCGTATCTTGGTCGCTTTGCTTACCCCATAGCTCGACAGCAACCCTCCGGCTGCCTTCTGCCCCAGTTTGCATAGTACTGGAAGATGTTAGTGATTAAAGGCCGAGCTTTGGAATTAGACAGCTTAGAAGGAACCTATTTGGCAACCATGAGCAGGTGACTTAATTTGTCTGCGCAAAGGGTTTCTCACCTATGAAGTGAAGGTACTAATAAAACTGTCATCACAGGGGAAAGGTGGCAGTTATTAGAGGCCACAAGAAGAGTCGGGCCCTGTGAGCTCAACAGACGACAGATGTAATTACTAAATTACAATCACTGCTTCTCTCTCTCTCTCTCTCTCTCTCTCTCTCTCTCTCTCTCTCTTCCTAGTTCTCTCATGATAGAATTTATCAGAGACTTAACTTGCAATCAAATGGACAGCCTGGGGCTAGGGAGATGAGGCAGTGGGGAAATGATCACTGTATAAGCACCAAGGTCTGTGTGTAGGTCTCCATCCCCATAGAAGGGCAGGCACAGTGGTGGGCACTTGGAACCCTAGCACTGGAGGAAGGGAGAAATAGGTGGATCGCACGTGCTGCTATGCCGGCTAGCCCAGCTGAGTCAGTAAGTCCCGCTGGGGTTCAGTCAAAGAGCCTGCCTAGGAGAGTACGTTGGGGAGGTGATGGAGGAAGGGAACCAGCATCAAACAATGGCCTCCACACACATCTTCATGGGCAAGCACACTCATGCGTACATGCATAACACACACACACACACACACACACACACACACACACACACACACACACACACCATGCTCGGGGCAGCCTTTCCTCATAGACCAGCTGCCACATCAAGTATAGACAGTTGAGAACTCAGACCAGCCAACCACCGAGGTCCCACCCATACCAGGAAGACCTTCTCCATTGCCAGTTGTTTGCAGAAAAGTTTTCCAGAAGAGCAGAGGAAGGGGGGGGGTTCTTTCTCCCTCCCTCCTCAGCCTCTGGGTTTCAAGCCAGACACAGGCAATTGGACTCTTCTGATGAGCTGAGTCCCATGTGACTCTCAACTCCAAAGCACTGTGACTGAAGGGAAAACAAAGCTACAAAGTTGCATGTATGAAGAGAACGTTGTTTATCGGAGTCCTATGGAGCTTATGTCATCCTTGGCAACAGGAGCAGAACGGACCACTGCGGTCTACTTAGTGCTAGCAGGTATTTCTGATGGTTAAGATCCATCATGGTGGTGCTTCCTTGAACCATCTACAGCTAGACTATGGACCACAGAGCTGTTTGGGTAGAAGGGGGTGTGGCAAAGGGGGAGATATTTATTAAAGTTTCCCTTCCTGCCCTCCTTTTTACATCTCCATCTTGGAAGTCACACCTAAGAGTAAGCACTACTATTGTGTCCATGGTGACATTCCCTTGGTCCCCTAAGAATCCTTCCAATTCTCCAAGTCACGAAGTCTCTGAGACAACAGCCAGAGCAGAACGCACGTCTCCTAAATTCATTTCTTTCTTAGATGCAGTTGCTCAAATCCTCAAAAAGTACGATTTGATGGTTATTGTGATCAGTTCCATTAGGGAACTATCTGTGGAGAGTCGTACAACTGGTCTCCACGCCTCATAGATATAGATATTGAGGCTCAGAAAGAGCTTAGCAGAAGAACAAGGAAAAAAACAGATGCTGCAGAAGTCCCTGAAAGCAGCTTTCCTGGCTGACCGTGTACATCTTCTTTTAGATCTGCTTCTACCATGACCAGCACGGCTCTCCAGGTTTCAATGTTCTCTTTGCTCTGATCTCTGGGTAAGTTTTTGCACATCATATTGGAGCTGAGCCTTTTGTCTGGACCTATAGCAGTCATGAGTATCATCCCATAGGGAAGCCCCAGATACAGGACTGAAAGGTGCTCAGAGAACACAGCTTATGATCAAAACCCCAGTGGCCGGAGACCAGACCAGCTAGAAGCCTGAGAGGCCTTTGTCTATCTCTCCTTAGAAAAAGCAGCCAGTCTTCTGTGGCCTGGCTGGAGTGAGGACCCAGGTCTGGTGGAAACCTGATTTCTTCAGTCTTCTGTGGAGGCCATTGCCTTTCCAGCCATCAGGCCAAAACTAAGTCAGCTTTCACGATGCTGCTTTCTTTCAGCAAGGAATACAAAAGAGGACATGAACCCATTCCCTGGGGGATCTGGACCCCTCTGTGGTGATACCGGTTTCTTTTGGCCACCAGTAAGAGCTGCACTTGGCCCAGTGACCTCAAGGTGGAAGAACTGGCTTAGCTCTGAGCTCTCCGACTCCGTGCTTGCATTTTTAGTTTCTTCTCTATTGCAAAAGCATCAGCTAAAGTTCTCACTCTGCCTCTCACGGCCTCTCAAAGACAAGGAGAATCCCTGACCTCCAGCCCCAAAGAGCACCTTTGTTTGTACACAAAGAGTCCGGTTTAGGAGCACATGCTTTCCATATTTAAACATACATGATATGCAGTTTTTACCTTGTAATTTTTTTTATCAAAGTCACAAATAGACACATTTGTGATTAATTGTGATAAGCAATCACAATTAAGATGAAAAAAGTAAAAATACAAGTACCCCAAACCCATAGTTGCTTTCTTATATATTGGTACAATTGTTTCTCTTGTGTGCAAACAGAGCAGGTAGGTTTTCTAGCTTCAGCTGGCCCATGCCTGTCTGTAATGCTCCTGCCTCCACTTCGGAAGTGCTGGGATGAAAGCTGCCATGCTCAGTGTAAGATTTTTAAATTACTACCTTTTTAAAAGTGTATCCAAGGCTGGCCTCAATGTTACTATTTTACCTGAGGGTACGCTTGCACTCCTGATCCTCCTGCCTCCACTTCCCAGTGCTGGGATTATAGGCATGAACCACTGTGCCCAGCAGGCTATGCACAAGCGTCTCAAAAACTTAAATCATGGTATCTCTCATGTAAACAAGATTCTATTTACACTATTATTTTTGATGTTTAAAATGTATAAACACATCCTCATTTTTACTTAATGAATCCCCCATTGGACATCAATGCTATTTTTAATTTTTTTACTACTATAAATAGAACTCCAATGAGGAGCTTTGAGCAAATTCAGTTATTTTCTTAGTAGACATCTCTGACAATAGAACCATTAGATCATGAGACACACACATTCTTTAGGGCTAAGACCACCCAGGAACACTTCCCTAACTATCCACCTTCTTACTGCTCTGTATGAGAGAAGTCTCCACCTTTTTCTAGTTCTACCATCTTGTGTATTTCCTTTGCTTAAAAAAATTAAAAAAAAAAACTTTGCCACCTTGATATGGAAAAAATCTATACTACTCTTCTTGCTCTTGAAAATCAACTCCCTTTCCCTTGATCCTCCCTCTCTCCCTCCCTTCTTCACC
>CACVCL010030801.1:0-42025 GCA_902729485.2 Mus minutoides
GGCTTGTCACTTGTCCCTTCTTGTGGTGAGAGTGACCCATCCTTGCTCCACTTCAAAAATCCTCTCACTGATTTCTGCAGACTCAGAACCTGTTGGGAGTGATCACTGAGAACACATGAGTGTCACAGTCCTGGTCACTGCAGAGGAACAACAGGAGGCAGTGTCTGTTGGTGACGTTTTAAGGAGGGTTTCCTTACATTATTAGTAAAGTTTGTACATGCTTGTCCTGCAGAGTATAAACATATGGATCCATATCAAAAATTGCATACAAGTTAGAACAAAAGTGCAGGGCCATTTACTTTCCATCCTGTTGGCAAGATAATGTAAGAAATTTGATGGCACCAAGTGAAGGTGACATTTGGTGAATGTTTTAGGAACTTGTCATGCCTGTCTAAACTTAAAGTGTGTGTAATATTTGATCCTATCTTAATGAATCTGTCCAACAAAAAGATTCACCCAGGTTTACAAAGATCCATGACATGATCTAGCTCTAGTCTATCAGAGAAAGGATTGAATAGTGGAAGGCACACTCTGAGTGCAGTGAGGAAGATCACCTGAGAGCATGCACCCTGAGAGAGGAGGATCTCCCCTACAGCACCCAGTTAGACACTGCCCTGCAGAACAGTATATGATGCTGTTGTGTAAAAGGTACAAAACACCCAAGGAAGAACCTATAAATAACTACCAGAGATTACTCTTAAGTTGGTGGGTTTGAGAAAAAAGATCTACTTCATTTTTAAAATTATAGTTCTAATTTGTATTTATAGAGTATGATAATTCATGTTTATAATATATAATGATCAACTTAAGGTAGCTAACATTTCATCTCCTTAAACATTTTTTAAACTTTTGATTAATGCACAGAAATTTTAAATATATGTGCAATAAAATGTGACATTTAAATTTTGTTCTTATGAAATCAGGAAGTGTTTCTTTCTCTCATTGCTTGAGGTTTGGAGCCTTTGAGCCATCCTCTTCTTATTCATAAAGTATGTAATGGTTTACTATGAACTGCCGTCACCCACTGTACCACTATGTTGTACAACACTAGAACTGTTTCTAGATCCTGCAGTTGAGTAGCTGTTCTGCAAGTCCCCCCAGTCACTAGTGGTATAGGAGTGGGAAAGCAAGAAAGCTGAGCAGTAACCACGCACTTGGTCATCACTCTGCCCTGGACTCTGGATGTGATGGAACTAGCTCTTTTTAGGTTCCTGCCCCTTAACTTCACTGCTGCCATGGACTGTAACCTGGTGTTGTGGGCTACAGTGAACACTTCTCCTCCAACATGCTTTTTGTAGGGTTACTTGTTCACAGCAGCATAAATGAAACTGGGACCCTGGAAATAGTAACAAAAGCTTCTTGCCAGGTTAGTGACTGCCACTTCAGTGTCCGGACTGTCACCATCTCAGTGACCAAAGGTCTAGAGAAACGCAAGACTTTTCATTGGGTGAAGATGAGAACAATATTAAAACGATAGTGGACTCCTGCCTCAACCCTTTAATGCCATCCGAGGTCGGAACAAAGAATGCCTACCTCCCCATCCTTAGAACTGACAGCGCTCACATGCAGAGCTCTGTCCAGATGTAAGTAGTCTAGAGGTATGGGGGACCCAGAGGCTTCAACAGTGCTTGGCTTCCTGCAACAGCACCAAAGTGGGTTCCTATGCACAGACTGACAGATATACATATATAAGATTTATTATTATCATTATTATTAGAACCAGTTAAGAAATTTTAATACAAGACCCTTAAGCCAAAACCAGAGCACAAGACTGTCACTGCCCAGAAATCTTTAAAGTGTTTTTCAGAAATGTTAATCAAGTAGTAAGTTACAAAGAAGGAAAAATGCTAGAACTGTAATAGATGGGCCTTTCAGGCAGACCAAAGATTTTATACCAAGAATAGATTTAATCTTTTTTATCCCATAAATAATGGTGTTCGTAGATGATGTAGAAGGAAGAGGTTGAAATCTAAAGCATGAAGAGTAGGTAATGCAATAAAAACCTTTAAGATTCTGTCATCAAAAATGTGTTGTTTTGTTTTGAAAAATATTATTTTGAAGGTGATAATATTATTTTGCAGTAGGATTGTCATAGCATAAGCTATTAAATATTTGCAATAATGACACAACAAATTTTATTTCTCTGTAGTTTTTAACTACAAAGAATAAATGTTAAAAGATGTATGAGAGCCGGGCGTGGTGGCGCACGCCTTTAATCCCAGCACTCGGGAGGCAGAGGCAGGCGGGTTTCTGAGTTCAAGGCCAGCCTGGTCTACAAAGTAAGTTCCAGGACAGCCAGGGCTATACAGAGAAACCCTGTCTGGAAAAAAAAATAGGTAAAAGATGTATGAGATATTAAGTTTGTATTATGGTAATAGGACGTAAATAACATATGAGTATATATGTGCACAGATATAGATATGAGTATACCCGGTACTCAGACTGGTATAATTCCTAATAACAAAACAGCAACTATTTTAAAACTCTTCAAAAGCACATTAATTTTCATATTTAAAACATTAGATTTTGAATATAGATTCCCATTTATTATTGAAATAGAATAATATGCTACTTTCTGTGAACAATATAGCAAAACATTTGCAAGTAGTATCTGCCTTCTGTGTTACTGAAAATGAAGCCCTGGCCTCCCATAAATCACAGGTTGACTGTGTATGAGGCTTATGGGTAAGGCAAAACATCTCAGAATCTATAACTTTTCAGTAAATAGCAGACAAAAATATTAAAGCAATATAATAGTTTTTCTAGATTTTTAATTTATGTGTAACTGTTATATGACTGCCAAGGCAAAAATGGCTGACAGGATGCCACTGCTGCTAACATTCAAGTTTGTGTCCCTCAGCTTCTCTTCCTAGAAATACAGAATTGTCCTGTATCTTACTTCAAGAATGCATTGGAATATTCTTCCTGGTCTATCTCTGTTGAAAAAGAGAAAAAATGCCTTAGGGTTTCTGTTGCTGTGATAAAACACTGACCAAAGGCAACCTAGGGAGGAAAGGGTATACCTTAGCTTACAGCTTGCAGCACCACAGAGGGGACTGCATACTGGTTACATCTCCATGGCTTACTTGGCCTGCTTTCTTAGACAACCTACACCACCTGCATAGGGGTGTTACCTCCTGCAATGGGCCAGGACCTCCTATATCAGTCATTAATCCAGAAAATACCCCAAAGGGCAATCCAGCAGAGGCAGTTTCTGGGATTCTCTTTTCCAAGCTGACTCTAGTGTGTATGTATAAAGCTGACAAAAAACTAACCAGCACTAGAACGTTTATTGTATTTTACTCTGTATTAAAAGGGCCTTCATTTTCTCAGCCTCTGTTCCTATACAACTCAGGACCACCCACAATGGCCTAGGCCCTTCCATATCAAGTAAGCGCTCCTCAGGTTTGCCTACAGGCCAGTCTTATGAAGGCATTCCCTCGGCTAAGAGCCTTTTTTGTGAAACAATTCTAGTTGATATAAAACCAAACGACAAAAAAAACTTATGGAACAAAGGAAGGCACAACATATAATGTGACTGGGAAGGATGCCTTCAAATATTCAGTATTTAGTGTAGCCCCTTTGACTTGCATAGCTCATGGGGACCATGTGAAAGTATATTTAAACCTTCACAAACATAAAAGTCATTCCTGACTTACCTGATTTCTACTAGTACTGTTCTCACCAAGAGATCCCAGATGGTATGGACTTAGAAAATTCAAGTACTTAATCTACTCCCAAACCTAATCTAGAAAGTGGTAATAATAAGGCAGCCTCTCATGACCTCTTGCTGCCTGTCACCTCAGTTATGTGGCCAAAGTAGTAAATCTAACGGTCAGCTAAATCTAGTAGATGTGGAAGACCTTGGACATTTTCATTGTATTTTTTTTTCTGATTTGTAGCTTTCTAATGTCATTAGAATTTAGGAGACATGCTATTTATGTATCCTATACGATTGTTCTGTGAGAATGTATATTTCAATAGTTGAATAATATGAGAACATAACTGAATATGGAGCCTTTCAAAATCCTCATTGCCGTTCAGATAGAAGTATTTGCATAAGTTGTCGGAAAACTGGATTTTCACGTTTATCTTTTTTGCCTTTTACCTCAGACTTTCAAGTGTATTTATTACCATTTATTTGTATCCTATCAAAAATAATTTTTTTAATGTGGTCTTATTCTGTGGGTAATCCTTGATGGCCTGGAACTTACAGTGTAGTCCAGACTGGCTCAAAGTCACCTCAGTGCCCTTGCCTCTGCTCTCCATGTGCTGGGTTTGTAGATGTGACCCAGCCACTAGAGCTGGCTGTAAACTCACTAGCAGGCCTCAGTGATATTCTACATCAATTCCACTTCGGGTGATTTTTCAAAGTACTCAGTACTGAAGGGAAACATTTTTTAATCCATATGTTGGTTACAGATGTATTTATTTAGAATTAGTCAAGATATGAAGGGATTAAAGCTTTTATCTCATGTACATACATACATGTGTACATGTACTTTATGTATGTATATGTATGTATGTATGTATGCATGTGTGCATGTTATGCACATTGTCTTTAATCTTTGAGAATATTGGCTTTGTCTTAAATATGCAGTCAGTCTCACCTGGCTTTTGTTTTTGTTATTGCGAAATGTTCAATTCAGGTTCTACATGGTCAGCTATTATGAGCGGAGTCACAGAATCGCAGTTGGAGCACGCCATGGCTCAGTAGCCCTGTATGANGCCATCAGTGGGAAGAGAGGCCCCTTGGTTATGCAGACTTTATTTGCCCCAATACAGGGGAACGCCGGGGCCAGGGGGTGGGAGCGGGTGGGTAGGGTAGCAGGGCCGGGAGGGGGGAGGATATAGGGAACTTTCTGGATAACACTTGAAATGTAAATGAAGAAAATATCTAATAAAAGTTGAAAAAAAAAAAAGATTCTGTCATCAAAAATGTGTTGTTTTGTTTTGAAAAATATTATTTTGAAGGTGATAATATTATTTTGCAGTAGGATTGTCATAGCATAAGCTATTAAATATTTGCAATAATGACACAACAAATTTTATTTCTCTGTAGTTTTTAACTACAAAGAATAAATGTTAAAAGATGTATGAGAGCCGGGCGTGGTGGCGCACGCCTTTAATCCCAGCACTCGGGAGGCAGAGGCAGGCGGGTTTCTGAGTTCAAGGCCAGCCTGGTCTACAAAGTAAGTTCCAGGACAGCCAGGGCTATACAGAGAAACCCTGTCTGGAAAAAAAAATAGGTAAAAGATGTATGAGATATTAAGTTTGTATTATGCTAATAGGACGTAAATAACATATGAGTATATATGTGCACAGATATAGATATGAGTATACCCGGTACTCAGACTGGTATAATTCCTAATAACAAAACAGCAACTATTTTAAAACTCTTCAAAAGCACATTAATTTTCATATTTAAAACATTAGATTTTGAATGTAGATTCCCATTTATTATTGAAATAGAATAATATGCTACTTTCTGTGAACAATATAGCAAAACATTTGCAAGTAGTATCTGCCTTCTGTGTTACTGAAAATGAAGCCCTGGCCTCCCATAAATCACAGGTTGACTGTGTATGAGGCTTATGGGTAAGGCAAAACATCTCAGAATCTATAACTTTTCAGTAAATAGCAGACAAAAATATTAAAGCAATATAATAGTTTTTCTAGATTTTTAATTTATGTGTAACTGTTATATGACTGCCAAGGCAAAAATGGCTGTCAGGATGCCACTGCTGCTAACATTCAAGTTTGTGTCCCTCAGCTTCTCTTCCTAGAAATACAGAATTGTCCTGTATCTTACTTCAAGAATGCATTGGAGTATTCTTCCTGATCTATCTCTGTTGAAAAAGAGAAAAAATGCCTTAGGGTTTCTGTTGCTGTGATAAAACACTGACCAAAGGCAACCTAGGGAGGAAAGGGTTTTCCTTAGCTTACAGCTTGCAGCACCACAGAGGGGACTGCATACTGGTTACATCTCCATGGCTTACTTGGCCTGCTTTCTTAGACAACCTACACCACCTGCAATGGGCCAGGACCTCCTATATCAGTCATTAATCCAGAAAATACCCCAAAGGGCAATCCAGCAGAGGCAGTTTCTAGGATTCTCTTTTCCAAGCTGACTCTAGTGTGTATGTATAAAGCTGACAAAAAACTAACCAGCACTAGAACGTTTATTGTATTTTACTCTGTATTAAAAGGGCCTTCATTTTCTCAGCCTCTGTTCCTATACAACTCAGGACCACCCACAATGGCCTAGGCCCTTCCATATCAAGTAAGCGCTCCTCAGGCTTGCCTACAGGCCAGTCTTATGAAGGCATTCCCTCGGCTAAGAGCCTTTTTTGTGAAACAATTCTAGTTGATATAAAACCAAACGACAAAAAAAACTTATGGAACAAAGGAAGGCACAACATATAATGTGACTGGGAAGGATGCCTTCAAATATTCAGTATTTAGTGTAGCCCCTTTGACTTGCATAGCTCATGGGGACCATGTGAAAGTATATTTAAACCTTCACAAACATAAAGGTCATTCCTGACTTACCTGATTTCTACTAGTACTGTTCTCACCGAGAGATCCCAGATGGTATGGACTTAGAAAATTCAAGTACTTAATCTACTCCCAAACCTAATCTAGAAAGTGGTAATAATAAGGCAGCCTCTCATGACCTCTTGCTGCCTGTCACCTCAGTTATGTGGCCAAAGTAGTAAATCTAACGGTCAGCTAAATCTAGTAGATGTGGAAGACCTTGGACATTTTCATGGTATTTTTTTTTCTGATTTGTAGCTTTCTAATGTCATTAGAATTTAGGAGACATGCTATTTATGTATCCTATATGATTGTTCTGTGAGAATGTATATTTCAATAGTTGAATAATATGAGAACATAACTGAATATGGAGCCTTTCAAAATCCTCATTGCCGCTCAGATAGAAGTGTTTGCATAAGTTGTCGGAAAACTGGATTTTCACGTTTATCTTTTTTGCCTTTTACCTCAGACTTTCAAGTGTATTTATTACTATTTATTTGTATCCTATCAAAAATAATTTTTTTAATGTGGTCTTATTCTGTGGGTAATCCTTGATGGCCTGGAACTTACAGTGTAGTCCAGACTGGCTCAAAGTCACCTCAGTGCCCTTGCCTCTGCTCTCCTTGTGCTGGGTTTGTAGATGTGACCCAGCCACTAGAGCTGGCTGTAAACTCACTAGCAGGCCTCAGTGATATTCTACATCAATTCCACTTCGGGTGATTTTTCAAAGTACTCAGTACTGAAGGGAAACATTTTTTAATCCATATGTTGGTTACAGATGTATTTATTTAGAATTAGTCAAGATATGAAGGGATTAAAGCTTTTATCTCATGTACATACATACATGTGTACATGTACTTTATGTATGTATATGTATGTATGTATGTATGCATGTGACATACGTACACACGTACAATACGTGTAACAGAAATTAGAAACTCTTATAACCGAAACAGAATTTATACGTCAGTCAGAGTGGACCGAAAACAAAAACAATAACGCTTTACAAGTTAAGTCCAAGATGTACCAGTCGATAATACTCGCCTCAGTGTCTTAGCGTCAACCTCGTGCGGTACCGAGTCATCGGGACATACTCATCCGGACTGGAAAATGTCAGGTAAATAAATCATTGTGACTTCCTCTGCATGAAGTTCTTGAAGGCAGTGCGAGACTAGCCCTTCACCAGGTGACGGACCTGGCTGCTGGAACATTATGGATAATGTGTAAGAGATCGATAGTTTAATGAGGGACTCAAAGAATATAGAGCCCTGCCGTCTCTATTCCCTGGGATTGGAGGCTGCCATGGTTCACAGTGGAGCAGAGAGAGGAGGCACTTCTCATGATTGATTTTACAGTATGTCTCTTCTTTGTTCAGTGTTGTCTGGCTTTCCTACTTCTGACATGTTTCCTGAAGAAAGGTGGATGCTACCTGTGAGGAGGTGGTGGCAGAGTAAAAATGATGAGAACGATGAGACAGTCAGCAATGATGAGACAGTAATCTAGTCAGAGCTCATAGGACAAATCACACTAGCATTTAACACAACTCTGTAGACCTGGTGCTCTGTTCACAATATTCATGTGTCACTGTTTAGACTTTATATACATTTTATGATTTTGTGACATTTTATTGTTCACGGATTTTTTTTTGGCTTTGATCTTGTTTTTCTGATTTTCAAAATATACCCAGTGGATAGAAGAGGCAGGTGCCCAGTGGATAGAAGAGGCAGGTGCCCAGTGGATAGAGGAGGCAGGTACCCAGTGGATAGAAGAGGCAGGTACCCAGTGGATAGAAGAGGCAGGTGCCCAGTGGATAGAGGAGGCAGGTGCCCAGTGGATAGAAGAGGCAGGCGCCCAGTGGATAGAAGAGGCAGGCGCCCAGTGGATAGAAGAGGCAGGCGCCCAGTGGAAAGAAGAGGCAGGCGCCCAGTGGATAGAAGAGGCAGGCGCCCAGTGGATAGAAGAGGCAGGTGCCCAGTGGATAGAAGAGGCAGGTACCCAGTGGATAGGAGAGGCAGGTATGTCCTGTTTAAAAGAGAAGAGGAGTTGAAGCTCAGTGGTTTAAATCTGTTTTCCAGAATCACCCCGTCAGCTAGCGGCAAAGCCAGGGCTAAGTCCTACCAAGGTCCTAGAAAACCTCGATGCTCATGAACACCAAAGTGCCAAATCACGCCTTGTGTTTCAGTGTAACATTTAGGACTGCTGAGTTCTTACAATGTAGAGAGAAGGTAAAGGGAGTCCATAAGAGGTGGCTAAGACTTTAGATTATTTCTCCAATATAATAAACTGTTAATGTAATGCCCCCTCCAAAGCTTCCTTGATAATCTGTCATGAAACAGTTGTAAGGCCTCATAATAAGTGCTGGGGGTAAAAGATTCAGGTTTCAGAAATTTTGAAAGGATGCTGTTTGAGTATTAAATGCATTTCTCTGAGGATGCCTCTGAGGGTACACTGCGCACAGAGTATGTACCACTGGTTTACTTGCTTACTCTCTAATCGGCATGTTTCCTTTTCCAGCTCACGCTGGTCCATATCACGGTCCTCTCGGCTCTATTGAAATCAGTGAAAACACTCCGAAGCTTGTTTTGTGCTCATTATATCATTCTTTTGAGAGGGATAACTTCAAACAGTATTTCTGAAATGCCCCGTTTTTAAGCTTTATTTTTGTGTGTGTGGGGGCAGAGGGCACAGCACATGTGTGGAGATCAGAGGAAGCCTTGAGGGAGTCAGTTCTCTGCTCCTACCATGTGGACTCTGAGGATCAAACTTAGGATGGCAGGTTTAGCAGTAAGGGCCTTCCCCCACCCCACCCCAAGCCATACGCCAGGCCCCAGAATATCTTCTAAAAACTTTCTTACTTGTTTGTTTGTTTGTTTGCATATTTATTTATTTGAGACCAGGTCTCACCATGTCTCCCTGGTCTCCAGCTCACTATTTAGTCCAGGCTGGTCTCAAACGCACCGAGATCCAGTTGCCTCTGCCTCCTGAGTAATGGGATTGAAGGCATGTGTTACCATGCCAGATTTCTATTTAATTTATTTTGAATATACCTAAATACATAACTTTATATATCAGTGAGATGCCTTGTCATGTTTTGATACGTGAATACATTGTATAATATTTAAATTGGGTCACATATTTCTCTGTCTTCAAAAGTTGGTCATTTCTTTATGATGAGAATATACAACATCTAGTAACACTTTAAAGTGTATGTTACATTGTACTATAGTTAACACAAGTGTACAGAGCACAGTAGAGCATCTCACTTCTTTATAACTCAGTTAGCACTGACCAACCTTTCCTATCCCCCCACACACACCCCACATTCCCTGTCTCTGATAACCACAAGCAGTTTCAAAACAGTTTCTTAAATTGGAGCATGTTACTAAATAGAAAATTTGAAAGAAACACAAACGTTTACAGGGTTAAAAGAAGAGGAGGAAAGGAGAGGGAGAGGGAGAGATATCTTGTAAGCTTCTTCAAAACCGAGTTTGTGTCTTATTACAACTCTGAGCTTTCCCTCTAAGGTAGATCAGGTCTGTAGCGAGGGCCCAGCCTAAGGCTAAGCTCATGACATAATGATTTAGTTAAAACTGCCTCAGAAAATATCTTTAGCGCCTCCTTTCTAACAGCTTCCCTTCCTGCAGACCTTTTCCTATTGGTGGTGTAATGTGGTGATCCCATAATCACCCAGCCACATTTAGTTAACCTTTTCTTTGCAGTAGACCCAGGGACCTGGGGCCTTTAAATCATACCCTTGAATGTTCTCTGAGGTCTTCAGGGTTCTTGTTCTGGTCGGCACACAGATGGCCCCACTCCTGACTTACCTCTCACTTAGTAGCACCATCTTTTCCCCCATGGTCTATCCTGGTCTAACCACGCCAAGGCAGCGACAGTAGAACAGTAGTGCTCGCTCTCTGTAGAACTATTCTATTAGAACTGATTGCAGTCCTTCATGTCTTGTGCTCCTCTCCAATGCAGTTGCTCTCCACCTGTCTGTACGTGCCTTTCTCACTCTAGTCATACTTGCTAGTGTTTGTAATATGCCAGATTTAATATCTCTAATTCAGTTGTTGAACCGTTTGTTTGCCAGAGAAGGCAGTGTAGAGTGAGTATAGGCAGTGTAGTGAGAGTATACTCTGAAACCACACTGCCTGGGATTAGTGTCGGAAAGACTAGGATATATTCATGTATATATAATAAACGTGAGCCATGACTGTTATCTAACTGTACATGGGTTTAAATAGGACAAAGCCAGTCAGCGGCCCTTGCTGCCATAACCATCTCGGTGTAACTTTCTCCTCGGGATTTTTCTGGTGATCTTTTTCCTCACGTTATTTCAGTTAACCCTTTAAGTATAATAAACGTAGTACCAACCAAATAATGAGGAAAATTCAAGATACCGAGCTTACTGACCTATCCTTGCTCATCTCTGTTTAATACATTTTGTAGTTTGTCTTTCTTCTGTAATATTCTACAATCTTATTGATAATTTTTGTTTGGCAACTTTAAAAAACTATTATACTATTAACTAAAAACTAATATACTACTACAATATTTCTGAGTAAAGTTATTTAAAAATCCATAGTAGACCCTTTTCAAAATAGTTTTAGGTTTGTGGCAAAATTGAGTGGAAGATGTCAATGTCATACATTCAGTACCCTCACATGTGAAGGAACTCCCTCTCAGCCATCTCCTCCACTGGAGTGGCGCACTGGCATCACGGGGGTTGGGGACATGGACAGAGCCTTCCTCAGAGCTCTCATGGCTGCAGCTGCTGAAGCACATTGGTAGTAGATGCAGAGGCAGTGCATGTGCACTCACAGTCGCGAGCACACTGGTGAAAGCGCATGCGCACTCACAGCTGAAACCACACTGGTGAAAGCTGGATGCACCATGAGTCTCACAGACAGCCCTGATGACTGCTGACTGCGGCTCTGATTCCATCTTCATAATAGAGGAAGAAGTGGGAGGCTAAGCAGGGGCTACTGATTGGTGAGGAGAGAGTGGACCTGGAGAGCAGCCAGCATCAGGGCCGCATTCCTCTGACTCACCCCAATGTAGCACTGATGCTCCCTGTCTCCTCTGTGACACAGGCTAGGTCTCCCTTGGGTCGGGAAACTATAAACTTTGAACATATGTGTTCTCTGAAGGCCCCAATGTTTGGATAGATAAGGGAACATCTAGGAAACCCATTCTCTGAATTTGCTCCCTTTCTTTTTAATCTGCATTCAAAGAAGCATGTGTATGGGGAAGGGGGCATCTTTTCTAAACCCCAGCAATTATAACTGAAAAAGCTATCCTTGACTTTTTCACACGGCCAACAGTTTGCATTGGGGTGCTCTCCTGCTGTTCTGTATGAACAAATTTGAACAAATGCACCACTGAATATTTTTAGCACTATTCTGGCTTACGCAGGAGTTTCATTGCTCTAGAAAAATCATCATCTGTGTAACATTTTAGGCATATTTTCTTATTTCTAGTAGCCATTCCTGGATTATATTGCTTGTATAAGATTTGTGCATTTAGTTGCCAGACTATCTGAATCTATCTCCCCACACGTATATGCGCACTTGCTTCCCACCCATGTATGTGAACACTAGCTTCTCCATCCTGTCCTGACTGTTTCTGTAAGAGGCCTGGCAGAAATGAGGATTTCCTACAGAGACACTTGTGTCTCTCAAACTAACAGTCAGACTAACGGGGAACTCCTCTTCTGCAAAGAGATGCTCCTGCTGGAGGTCGGTCTCTCTCTTTCTCCCTCTCTCAGATTTATTTATTTTATATATATGAGTACATGGTAGCTGTCTTCAGACACATCAGAAGAGGACATCAGATCCCATTACAGATGGTTGTGAGTTACCATGTGGTTGCTGAGAATTGAACTCAGGACCTCTGGAAGAGTCAGTGCTCTTAACTGCTGAGCCATCTCTTCAGCCCTCTCTGGGTCTCTTTGTACCTCTCCCCAATGTGGCCACATTAAACAAATCTTTATTCTCTAGTTTCCACTATTTATTTGGCTCTCTTTATTAGCATATTAAAAACTGGTAGCTAAACCTGACTTAGGGCACAGGTTGTGACCCAAGTTTCACAACGTTTCTGTGAATTACAGCATGACTTTTGAGCACATAAATTCTCATTAAAAAACTTCATCCTTGCCTGATATTCTTGTAATTTATTTAGTATGTCGAGAGATAGGGAAACACATGGAGGCCTGAAGACAATTGTTTTAAGAGTGGGTCCTTTTCTTCTGCCATGTTTTGAAGCAATCTCTCCTATTGTTCCTGCTGCTGTGCCACACACGGAGTCTAGCTGGCCATGGGATCCTGGCTCTTTCTCCTCTCCCCACCTCCCATATTGCTGGAGGAGTGTTGAGATGACAGAGATGTCCACCTCACCTGGCTTCTTTACGTGAGTTCTGGAGTCGAGGTCAGGCTCATCAGGCTAGTGTGGTAAACCTTTTATCCACAGCACCATCTTCCTGGTTCCACAAGTGGGCTGTTTTGCTTCCTGTGTTTGTCATTTTGGATAATAGACTATTTATTCATCCGTTTATAATTTCTCATTTGTTCTGTTTGTTTTTAAAAATAAAAATAGCTCATCACTGTGCTGGACAGCAAATTACATGCAAGAGATCACAAAATAAATGAGTATGTCCATCAAGGGACAACTGGTGACAGAAATGAGCAGATCCTTCCAGCTAAAGCGTTGTGATCAGCCTTTCAAGAAGGGAAGCCACCGAGCACAGGAACACTGACAGAAATCTATGCAGAGATCTTAGGAGAGCTGCTCTGGAAATGGTGCCAGAGAGGGAAGGGGCCTGAACGGAAAGCCCTGGACAGTGAGGGCCCAGGAAAAGGAGGACAGTGACAGAGACATTGCTTCTTCCAGGCAGAGGACATGTATGCAGCCCAGAAGTTTAGCATAAACAGCAAAGGCCTGCTAATCAGCAACCTTACATGTGCTGCCCTATGCACATGGAAATAGTCCATGCCACCACAGTAGTGCTGAGGGAGTGCACAAGGAAAGACACGTCTGTGACATAGTAGATGCTTAACACAGATTTGTTAATAAGTTGTGTAACGCTAAGTTCTAAGAAGATAACTGACTACTAACATTTTCAATATATATTATATCAGTATATATTATTATATATAACATAAGCAAAATATTATTTCTAAGAAAGAGGGACTCAGTGAGCTTGCTGAATGTTTTCAGTGTGGGATTTAAAGTATTTTATGAAAATAAGCCCTTCTGACTTTTCTGAAATACACTTAATTATGGCAAGCACTCTGAAGTGGTAGGTATCAGGAGGAAGCTAATATTCAGGTTTGAACAGGCATTCTGGCTGGCACACCTACAGGGATAGAAGTTCAGAAGACACTGTTGCCTGTGATCATGACACCATGGTTTGCCTTGTAGTTAGGAGGAGCGATGGGCTTTTAAGGGACAGTAGGTTGGTATTTCTCTAATGCTTACAGTGGACAGTCTTGGGGATTTCTCCTTGCTCTCGGCAGCTGCTTTTACGGCACGTGCTTCCTATGACATTCTGGAGCAGCAGCCAGAACTGGAGCCCTGGAGCAGTAGGAAGACAGATGCTGGGAGCCCTGGAGCAGTAGGAAGACAGATGCTGGGAGCCCTGGAGCAGTAGGAAGACAGATGCTGGAGCCCTGGAGCAGTAGGAAGACAGAGCTGGGAGGACACTGGCTCCCTGACAGGCTGGAGAGTTACCTAGTGGGCTTCCTGCTCTAACAGGGAAATACTGTAGAGAAAAGCCTCAAAGAAAACAGACAGATTCCCCCAAACAGTAGTGGAATTTAGATTGTGTGTTTGTTTGAAGCATTCAATATCTTAAAATAATATTTCTAAGTGACTGTGCAGAGTGATTCTTTTTCTTGCCCCACTTGTCAGACCAGCATCAGACCTGGAATGTTAGTGTCCCCATAACTTTGCACCAATAGGAAAATGAAATCCTTAGTAGTACCTCGCTCTTGACAAACCCAATAGTTACAAAAATCATTTCAATATCTTTGCAAAGGTATTAAGTAAACTAAAACATTTCTCTCTCTCTCTCTCTCTCTCTCTCTCTCTCTCTCTCTCTCTCTCTCTCTCTCTCTTTTCTGAGTTTGTGTCTTGAGACAGAATCTGACAGTATGGCCAGCTAGCCTGGAACTCACTAAGCTGGCCTCGAACTCATAGAAGTCCCCCTGCCTCTGCTTTCCAAGGGCTGTGTTTACAGACACCTGGCTCAAAACGTCTTCCAATTCTGAGAATTCTCATCATTTCATTCACATCTCTCAGTAGCACTCGGGGTCTCACTGCCATTTTCTTCCTCCCCTTCCACATACAAGAAACAAACATTAGGATGGAGACATGGTTCAGAAGTTAGGAGCATGAGCAGTTCTTTTAGAGGACCTGGGTTTGATTCCCAGCACCCACATGGTGATTCACAACCACTGCAGTTCCAGTTGCCAGGGATCCAGTGCCTTTGTCAGGCCTCCACAGACACTGGACGTATACAGTGCCATATACATATGTACAGGCAAACATTCATATACACAAAATCACAAATATTCTTTAAGTAAAAATATGTGTATATATATATATATATATATATATATATATACACACACACACACACACACACACACACACACACACACACACACATATATATATATATATATATATATATATATATATATATATATATATATATGAATCCATGCATGTATGTATAATAGCTTCCTTATATAAGTTATCGTGAAATGACTGAGGAGCCAGAGTGCAGTTTTCCCTCATGGTCTAGGATCCTCAGATTCTGGAGCTTTTTATTCTATGTGAAATGGATTTAGCAGATGCATATTAACTCATATCCTCAGTCATCTCTGACTTATTTATATTACCTTATAGAGGAGTATGAACACTGTGCAAACAGTTGGGAGACTATTCTGTCAAAGGAATAATAAATAATGTCTCCCAGCACACAGAATACAGATGGAATATTTTGGCTTTTAGGATATTTTTATTCCACAACTGGTTGAGCCCATGGGTGTGGAGCCTGCAGATACAGAGGTCAACTGCTCATTGAGTCTACACAATTGACCATCTGTGTTTTGAGTGCACAAAAATTGTACATTGAGTATACTCAGGGTTCACTGTCTATTCCTGGTCTGTAAAGATCTTAAAGCAAGGGCTACCCTGGCCATTGTTCCATAAATGTTACTCTCCAGTCTGTATTATATAATATGTAGGAGCTGCTCAATTTCCCAGCTATTATGAATAGAAAAGAACTGAGCACGACTGAGCAAGAACCTGAGGTGTGCAACATGGAGTCCTTTGGGCATAGCTGAGGGTTAGTATAGTTGGGTCTTAGGTTATATTTAATTTTAGGCTTTTGATAAATGTCCACATGAATTTTCAGAGGCTAGACCAGCATGTATGCCTAACAACAGTAAATAAAGACTCCACTTTCCCCACATTAAACAAAAATGTAGTAGCTGTTTTGGACTTGGTTTTGTCAGGATTGGGTAGTTCCTAATGGAGCTCTGATATATTGGGAGACAAGGCCCACAGGTGTTGAACACCCTGAGTCCAGCAGTTAACCCAGAGGTTGCTCCTGCTCAAGTATAGAACCATATAAACCGATACATAGTTGAAACATTTTCTTTTAATTTACTATCATATAGAATAATTTTATTTCTCATGTTTTAATATATGATCAAGGACTTTCTATATTGGCCCACTGATTTGAGTTCTAAGATGATTTTCCAGCTAAGTCAAACTAAATTTTATACTTAAAGTGATCTGAAATCAAAAGCATTTTACAAATTGGTAAGATAGCTTAGTGTGTAAAGGCACCTGCCACTTGGCCTGATCACCTGAGTTCAGTCCCCAGAATCCACAAAGTTGAAAAAGAGAAATGACCCCTACAGGTTGTCCTGTGATTACCACATGCTTACAGTGACATGCCACTTCTATATACAAAATGAGTTAATGAAAATGTGATTTTTAAAAATAGCAGGTGCAGCATAACCCTAGTTGTTCATACTTTGCCTGCACTTTTGCAGTCATTTCATTTAAGCCTAATTTTATGTTGTAAAATGTGTCCTGTAAAAAGCTCCTTTCTCGTTCTTATGGTATGATTTCCTATTTAATACAACTACATAATTTACACCAGCATCACAACTAACCTTAACTTTAGCTCCAAGGCAGGTGCTATTTGGAGAAAAGAAACAGAGCCTTACCTGCATGCCACTGTGTAGGTGGTCAGCTTGGCTGGTGGAAATGGAGACTATAGAGCTTCAGCTACTGCGATAGTTAGGGAAGCAATGCTGTCCCTGTGCCACCAGTATGTGAAGGCTAGAAGGGTTGAGTAGTGTCACAACATGCAGAAGGGCCAGGAGCAGGAAGAATGTCCTGAAGGACGTACTGTTGGAGCTGATCCATGAGGGGGTATTCCTTGTGTGGCTCCATGAGGAGGAGCACTGTGTGGAGAGGAAGAAATGTCAGCAGAAGCCTGGAGGTGTTGACTTGAGGCGTACTGCAGACTGAGTCAGGATTCTGGAACGCCTAGAGGAAAGGTGTGAGAGTCTGTGCGTATGCTAGAGGAGGATACTGAGAAGGAGGGCTGGGGCATGGTGTGCCTTCTCTGACAGGAATCTTCTAAGGATTAACAGTATACCTGTGTGCACTCGCGTGTGTGTGTGTGTGTGTGTGTGTGTGTGTGTGTGTGTGTGTTACTAAATATAACCCTCTCAGTCTTTAATGTTACTCATATGTATATGTCTTCACAGATGACCATTTGGTATTAGGGAACCATCTGGTGTGCTCTTCCCTAGGAAAGCCTGTTTCATTCCCAGCATTCCTATAGCTCCTCGTGTAGGGTTGAGGCCTTGTGGGCTTTACCAGAAGCCTCATTTTTCCCTTGGACACACAGAGAGAGTATACTGAGGGCAGAGTGCAGGGTATATCCCATTCAGTTACCCACTCAGAGGTCTGGGCTGATGACTAGTGAGAAGGTACGGGCCTGCCCTGTGAACCTTCCAGTCCCTCATTTCTCCACCCAACTGTGAAGCAGCCACTTATTGAAGCTTTCTTCTGCTGTCCTGTGAGGAGACTGTCTTAATCTAGAATAGTTACTATGTAACATGAGGTATCCTAAGAATATTCTACTCTCCAAAGGAAGACAGAAGCAAGGAACTATCTATAGAACGGCCACCACACCTAACCAGGTACTCCTTTCTCACACATATTGAACATAGTCTTTTGTAGTGAGAGACCCAGCTCCCACAAGCCTCTGTAGGTCCCTGGGTGGAAACCCTGCATGTGGCACTGTTACTGTGTTGCTGGAATTTATGTAAATGCCTTGTCGAAGATGAATTAAAACTTACAGCAGTAAATCTACAAGGACACAGCTATAACTCATATAGATATATTGCTTACAGAGACATACATCATGCGTCTGGAATTACTGCCTCTTCAGTACTCAGAGGTTAAAGAAGGTAGCAGCTAACATGCCATTATATGTAGTCAGCAGTTTGTCATTCTTCGGGAGAGTGGTGAATGCAGCATACATGCATGTCCTTCACCCCTCTGTCTGTCTACTCCCTATATTTCAGCTCCAGATGAGGAACCAGAAAATTCACTCTTAAGCCCATTCATTAACTTGCTTCTTAATTTTCTGAGCCTTACATTGTTAGATATAAACCCATATTTGGCACACCTGTACTACTAACCATGACTGCTGTTGAGCAAGAGTCACGTATGCAATGCATCCATTCAGCAAATCCTGGGGGCCAACTGGATGTCAAGTGTAAAATTATCTTTTCAGAGAATTAAATAATTCCATCCATCCAATATCCTTATTTTTCAAAAGAAAAAAAAAAGGCCAGAAAATTTAGATGCTTCACAGACATGTGTTGAATATTACAAAGACTTTCCAAGGGAAAATAATCTTTAATTAGAACACTAAGCCAATGTCTCCTTTATGTAGTGTTGTAGGGGTACTTAGCACAAGTGTGTCTGGCTAAGAGTTTATTTCACATTCACTCTCTAGGCATTGAGATACAGCAGTATTCTTTCCAAACTCGAATAAAAGCCCATGAAGCAGAAACCTAGGCATCTACATTTTTATGGAACACCCCTAGGTGAATCCATGGCAGGCTGCAGGTTAGAAACTCTTAAGTTTACTGACTAAAATAATGGGGGGGGGGGCGGGTAGCATGAGAATTATTGTGTTAATATTTCAGTCAGGGTCTGAATATCAAGTTTGTGATATCAAGTTATTTCAAAAATTACCCCCAAAACAACTTCTATCTGAAATCATGTAGACTATAATGGAGTTTAGGATGACTGGAATTTGAGGTGTGTTTATATTATCATTGTAAAAGTAATGTAGCAACAACACAGAAGAATTAGAGAGCCCAGTGCTTCCCTAGGAAAAAGATTGCTCACAAAGGTATGTAACATTTGAAATCATGGTCTACAGACCCTGGTAGAGCTCACCCAAGGGCTAGAGTCTTTAGCATTTCCTTTTACATTTGAGTACATTCCCCTTCCATCTTACTAACTTCTTAACCAAAGGTCAAATCCAATAGTGCTAGGTACACTCTTTGCTTTATTTTCTTACCAGTGTCCCTGCTGACGCCTTTCACCTCTCCAGATTACAACTGAAAGAAACTTCTGGCAGATAAAATCACTAATAGAAAATGTACTGACAGAAGTCATATCTATCTGGTTAGCCCCTTGTAGTTTTACTCCTAATTGAGAATTTTTGCAGAACACAGATAAAGTACTGAATTGAGAATTTTCCAGCCTCTGGTTGTCTCTCCCAGTCTGGTGGGATCTTATCTTTTTCTTTGCTACCACTGTACCAATGTTGTATACTATTAAAATAATGTATTTTCATGCATGGGAGCAAACTCACACTTATTCTGTAGAGAGGACTGGGAGAGGGTAGCTTTGGCTGCAGTACTCCACTGCCAGGACATAAGCCACTGAGCATTTAGTTTCTTACCATCATCTTATTCATTTTCTAAAAGATGTCATACACCAAGGTTTTGCAGGATAATAATTGAAGACACTCTCCAGCCAACAGCCAGAGCTCTGCGCTGCCTAGCACAAACAACTCTGGGCCAAAGATGTACATGACCCCTTCTCTACCAGGGGTCATGACAGTGTTCGAGGTACTTGTCTCTGCAACGAGTACTTTTCAGGATTGAGGTGCTTATGAGAAGTGGCAAAGGTTCAAGCGTGTTCCCTGGCCATTCCATTACAAAGCTGTAGACTGCTAGACATTTCTGAGCCCTCCCCTTGCTCTCAGCCACTGTAATACAAAAGGGCATCTTGTAGTGTCCTCACCTAGGCTGCTGTTGTGGGCAGACATTCAGTCATCATTCCAGCAGCTGTGGCAATGCCGCCACAGACCTAGAGAGTGTGAGTATAAAGCAAGGAGATCAGAGAGGGGTATCCGAGCTTCCTGGAGAAGTGGCATTCAGCTCTACACTGCATTCAGTTACATAGTGTTACTGAGCATTATGGAAGCATCAAATAAAAGGGTGCTTCATTCAAAAGCCTTGAGGTCAGGAAGAGGTGAAAGCATTGACAAAAGCTGGGAGAGAAGGGGTCCGAGTTGCCTGTCTAGAAGGTGGGCCAGAAACAGGGACAAGGGGCCTTGCAAGTGACGATGATGGATGTTTCTATTATTCCTGTCTATGCACCGAGGACCATCACGTTTTGAGCAAATGTGATAGCTACCTTTTGTAAAAGACCATTTCTGCTGCTGTGAGGGGAGTGTAGCATGAAGAAAGAAGTGGAGGTAGCAAGAACAGACAGGCTATTCTAGAAGTGCTCTAGTCTAGAGAAAGTCAGAGTCTAGATTTGTAAGTAAAGACTAGAGAGAAATGGACCAGCTTGAGGTAAATTCTAGGGGTAAAATTGCTAAACTTGCGATAAAGTATACATGTTAAAAGACCGTATGTATATCAAGAGAGTCCTTGAGAACATTCTCAGTTTTGGGGATGAGCAAACGGTTGGATGCTGGAAGAGCAGGTCTATAGAGGAAACTCAGTAGTTCAAATTTTTATGTAAGCCTGGAGATACCTACTAAACAGTCATGAGCAGATGACATATATGTAGCTGCTTACATGACTCCAGAACACAGAGACATGTCTAAGCCAGATGTCAAAATAAAGACCTCATAGCATGTTCATGTACTTAGAGTGTGGCAGCATGCATTAAGTGCCATCTCTTCATGAACATCCTCAGTGTCTAAGGTACGTAGGAGAGAATCTGTGAGACTGGCCGGCGGTGGAGACTGCGGACATGGAGGAAATCTGTCTTAGATCTACTTCAGTGCTGTCTAAGTGTGTAAAGGGAGTGATGCTGTGAAAGGAATTCAGAGCAGTTCTAACAGGAGAGGGCCCAAATTTGGATCTTCACAGAAGGAATCAACCCTGGCAGCAGAGGGGCCAGTGGGAGGCAGGCTGTGTAAACAAACCGTCCTTAGAAGGAGCTTGGCCAGAAAACCTCAAGAAAAAAACCAAACCATATCCTGACTTTTTAAGAAGTATCCTGGGGTGGGGGTCAGGGGTTGGAGATGTGTGTTTGTTTGTTTGTGATAAGGTCTCATGTAGGGCAGGCAGATCTCAAACTCCGTGTTGCCTTTAAACTGCCCTCCTGCCTTCACCTCCTGCTTGCCTCCTAGGATTGCAGGCAAGCATCCCCATGAACAGTTTGTCTGGTCTTGGGAATGGAGCCCAGGACCTCATACTTGCCAGGCAAGCACTCTCCAAACTGGGCCACACCCCCAACCAAGATTATCTCTGCAAAGTACTGTCAGGCATTGTCTGCTGCTGGTGACCGACCTGCTGACATCCTGTTTACCAAGGTACTAGTGAGGAGTAGGCATGGGTTTAACAGAGGAGAAGGGGGTTTCTTTTGATTTCTCCCTGAGCATGATACTCCAGCATGTGGTCTGTATACTGATGCATGCTGACACTGTTACTGTAAACCACTGGGATAATCATCACATGCCAGCTAACCTGAAGTGTCACAGACTTGAAGGTCTGCACCAATGAGAGTAATAAGGAAGCCATTGAGACCAAATAAGATGCAGAGCAGCACCCCAAGGCTGAAACAGAACCCCATGCCTAATTTTAATGAGTCACTAATGCCATCTGTTAATTTGATGATTCCCCAGAGCCCTTGCCTCTGATATTCATAAAAGGAATTGTAAGCAACCCTACGTGTATATAATTAAGGGGCATACTGTTCTGTTGCCAATGATGCTGTACTATTGATTTGTTCATAAAGCAGGCTGGTCTATTAGCCAATCGCTCTTGTGCTTGATTTTTAAATTTACATTTTCTTTCTTGCTTCCTTTCTCATCCCCACTTGCCATGTGTGTATGCACACATGCGTGTGTGTGTGTATGTGTGTGTGTGTAAGCAAGATAGTGTCCTGTTCACATTTGTGAATTTCCATCAGAGGAACACAAGCAGCCTCACAGACTTGAACGGTTTTCATATGATTCCACACCTCAATGCAGGAAGAGCTGCTTCCAGCTTCCCACCATTTTCATAAAGCAAATGGTGAGCTGTTTACAGCAGTCTTTGTCTGGCTTTGGCATTGATTTTAAATCACCTGGATCAATCAAGTGGTTATGGAACTTTAAAAAATCCTACCCAACGCAATTAGAATCACAAGCTTTTTAATCTGCTAACATAACATCTATAGGAATGAATCGTCAATTATTCTTCATTTGAAGTATGTAAAGAAACAGTACCACCGTGATGCCAGTGTCTGTGGCTGTCTAGGCTCTCTGTGCAGAATGGTCCTGGCTTTGGAAACAAGCATCTGAAATCCATGTGCATCTTGGAGTGTGTCACTGCAGAGCCCCTTCTCAGCCAATGGGAGAGCAGCAGGCAAATCCAGCCACTGTCTGGACACACGCGTCTCTGTAGCAGCTCAACAACAGGACCGAGGCAAGCTGATTGCAACCAGAGTTGGCACAAAGGTGGAAAGTCTAAAATTGAATAGTTAACACAAAGTCTCAAACAATAGGGAGGTGTAGGGGGACACCAGAGGACCTACAGGAGTCACTTCTTAAACACTTCATGTCATGGGTAATGAGGTAGCTCCTGTATTTCCCTAAATATCTTTTACATTACTACATATTATAATTACATAGTACATAAGTGAATATTTAAAAGCTTCAGACTACTTTTAGAGGTAAACTTCTGATTTTTACCTGTAACTTGAGATTTTCCTGTAGTTTGATAGCATACTGCAATTTTGTTGTCATAGCAACTAGATCATGTAATACAACTTTTCAAAAATGGAAACCTGCCTTAAACTTTATTGCATCACCCTACCAGTTGTAAATGAAGAGCTCAGAATAGATGATTTATATGGACTCTGACCATGACCTAAACTCTAAAATTTGCTTTATACGCATCAGATTTCAATAATTGAGCATATAGTAGAAACTCCATCTATCTCCCAGACACTAAAATGTAATAAGCATCAGCAAGCAAATTATTTATTTTAATTCATGTTCTTTCCAGTTGCAAAACATTTCCTTAAAGAACCACAAATTTGGAGTATTTTTATGGTAGCATTTCAGTAAATAGCATAGTTGTTTTTCTTACTACTTGATAATAACAGTTAGCAAATAGAGACTTGGGGGTGGGTGCAGGAAGATGATGAATTTTCTTGCTACTGGGCTGAGCAAATAGATACCATGCTTTTGAAATGCTGGAAGAAGTCAGAGCTTTGCTTTCCAAACCCGCTCGCATGCCACTCCACACAGAGCAGATTTCTTTGTTTAAAATGCTTTTGATTTTGGCACAATAGGCTCATGTTGCATGTAGCTCTGTAACATTTTTGGAGGGATATTTAAAGTTACTCGGGGCTTGATCTAGGGCACATTTTAATGCTTCACAGCATCTTTTTATTTATCAATTTTTTTAAAAAAATTTGAATAACAGATATAAACCTTAAAATATTTTCCAGTTGTTTTTTTTCTTCCTGTACATTTTCTTCGTGCTTTGAGGAAGCTGGCTCTGCATAGTAACTTAGAAATAACTCCTAATGATTAACAGAGTGATGGATGTGACAGATCACCTTTTTCTTGAGAAATAATAAATCAACATATCCCTGCCCATAAATTTTTACTGAAAAATGTGAAATATTAGCACCATATATTTAACTAGGTGTCAGATACAAACACTGTTGTCAAAGTGTTGCTCTCAGAACCAGTGGACCACACTCCAATGGAACTTTGCTTTATTTCTTTTGGGAATAATGTGATTCAAATATAATTTTCAATTTCTGAAATATCCTGTTTTTTACTTATGTTTCCTTCTTGTGGTAAGCAAGGCACAGTCTGAAAATTCCCAATAGTAGACCCCAAAGTCAAGATAGAACAATCTCTCAGAGAGAATTATTTACTTGCAAAAATTTAAGTTGAACTTTAATTTTAGGATGGCTCACTACACTGCTTCATGGGGTACGTTTGCCTAATTCTGTCCTGGCTCTGTTAGTACAGCAGCATTTTTCCCCTCCCTGCCCTTGTGGTGATGTCATTCTTTTAGGCACACTGTATATATTTAAATCTGTTGGGATTTTGGGAAGCTTGGTTGGACACAATGTGTGACTGAATTAAGAGGCTCGTGGGTTGTTAGCTACCCAGCCCTGGCTTTTATTTTCATTTGGGAGTGTTTTGCTCAAGTCGCCATGGTGTATTGTGGGAAGTAGAGCAGGGCAGTGGCCTTCCCCTGGCTCTATTGATCTGCCCTTCAGCTGTGTGCAGCGCAGAGAACCTCAGGCCTTGTTGTTGATTATCTGCACAGTGTCTCTGGGAGCTGTATTGACCCATTGCCGCCGACTGCCTGTAGCTCTTGATTTTTCACACCGTCTCCATGACACTCATAATAAAACATACCATCTTATTGCTTCTCAGCTCTGGGAGTCAGTGCCGTCAGCCCTCACACACCACAACGTTTCAGGAGAACATTTATTATATGTGGGATAAGTGGAGCAGTCTTAGGGCTCTGTGCTGTGTACTTTTGGTACCTCTATAGCAAGAGTCCATACAGAGTTTACATGTCTGATGCCTTTAAAAAGCCAGTGCTAGCTTCAAATCTGTTTTTAACATGAAATTTTGAACAATAAATACAAAATTAATTGTAAAACAATAGGCACATTAACCAAGTATATCTTGCATGAAGAGATTAACTTAGACGCTCTGCATTTCCAAGTACATACAAGGAGTGTTGTATGATTTATTGCTGCCTTACATGTTTATTACAGTGGATAGTATGATTATGAGAAATTCTGCATGTTTTAAGGTTATCCTTACCTGATGTCCTAGATACTTCAGTGTTTTGAGTAAAATCTTTCTTAGCTATCTTGAAAGATTTACTTTCTATTTAAGATATAAATGGTTTTCTTTAAACATAGATTTTTTTTCAATATTGGTGCTTTTATCTTCTACTAATATCAGAATATTTTAGATGTTATTACTACCTACATGTTTTCCAATCCAGAATTACCATCAACAATTCCTTTGTGCCACATATGTTGAATATGATTCTAAACAGAGCTGAGAGACCTGGGAAGGCAGGATTTATTTTTCTAGTAGAGAGAATAACACACAGGTGTTTCCAAGACAGCCTTCTAATATTGTAATACACTGTAACTACTTTATTGTATGCAAGATAACGTAGCACCAGAGAGAGAGAGAATTCTAATCTTAGCCTAGAGATTTTTATAGGAGAGCGAAAGGAAGAGAATTACAGGTGAGATTATTAATATAATTGCTCTTTGCTGAAGTTAATTTGAGTTTTTCTATTAGAGCAAATGAAAAATAATTTAACAAACCTAATTTTAATAAAGTCAGCCTTTGAGAACTATAATGGAGCTCCTATCTGTCTGTTACACATCCTCACCTTTGTGAAGTATCTGTAAGCTTCACCAGGAAGAGAAAAAGAGAGGGAAAGTATCCTGGCCTTTAAGCTTTCTGTCATCCATCCACAATTAATTTTTCACAGTTTGAAATAATTATTTCTTTTTGGGTGGGGTTATAGATTTAGCTTTTACAGTCTGCTGTTTTTGGTTAGGGTTGGTTTTAGGTTTGAGAGATACATAGATGTCTAACTGCTTTTAAAAATATCAATCCATTTTAAACTAAGAACTATGAAGTGGAAGCTTTCTGCGAGTGCTGTTTTAGGAACTGTCATGGTGTAGTGTAGCCCCCCAGGAACCCAGATATGTCCACCTAAGGCAGGTGGACCATGGGTTTAAGGCCAGCTTAGGCTACAGAGAGAGTTCAAGGCCACACTGAGCTATATGAGGAAGACCCTGTTTCAGTAAACTAAGAAAATAAACAAACCAAGCAATACCTACGACTGAAATAAATCAGAGTAAAAGCATTATTACCCCTTCTCCCAAATTAGCATCTTTCTTTCATTCCTTTAAATTAAAAAAATGAAGTCTCTCCAGTGTTTTTTATTATAATCATTAAGGTTCTTTTCAAATGTTTTATTAGTGTGTATTCATTGAGTGAGCTGCTGACACACAATTTCACCAATAACATGGTGATGGTAAGTACCATAAGCCTCTTGCCTCTCTCAGAGACCTGTTCAATTCTAGGTTCCATGACCTCTAGCAAAAATGACAGGGAACGTTTCACCCACTGTCGTGAAAACACTGCCCAGCAGTGGCTGACTCAAGCCAGCATCGACACAGCTGGTCTGTGTCTGAATGAGCATCAGGTTCACAGTAACCACATTTACAGTTACTCTGAGCTTGTCATGTAGCTGGTGTTTGGTAGTATAAGGTTCACATTCCACTTAAGCCTAAGTACGCCCCATTGTCTTAGACATTAGGAACCACTCTTAAGTATACAGGTGACTTCCTCTAACAGAGCCTTCATCATCAGGTACTGCAAAGGTTAAGCCTCATCATCCGCACCAAAATAAAAAAAAAGTGAGGTTTCATCAAAAACTTCCATCCTCACAACCTTTCAACCACAATTTGATGATTATTATTGATTATTTCACAGCCTTTCACTCATGCTCTGCCACTGTGGCCAGCCCTGATATACAGATAGGGCTGTGGTCCAGCTGAAATAAGACTCCATCTTGATAATGGACTGAGATGAGATGCTGTTATTTGATAAAGATAATTGATGTTTCACAGTAACTTGAAAAGCAGCTCCAAGCACACTGTAGCTGGAGCCGTGTTCTTCCCACAAATATGGCAGGTATTTATAAATATAGAACAAAAGAATGGAACCTAAATATTTGTGAATGCTTTATTAGAGACTTTTAGTAGTAGAATTGTTCCTTCCTTTCCAATGTGTTGATTTTTTAATGCACAAAAAAGAAAAAATAGAAAGGGCCTATTACATTATTTTAAAATTTTAAAATTACATTAATTTGTTCAAATCTTAGATGGAACGATGTTACTGATCAGATCTCTGGCATACTTAACACCTACATCTCATGTTTAGGTGATGATGGGTCACTGACCTGGGAAGCACGTCACTGTTAAATGTTACACTACCAGTAATTTTTGGAATGTTTTTTGCAAACTGTATGAAAACACAATCTAAATTATTGATCATGAAATCATGTCTCCTGGAAAATGCAGTTCAAATAATCTGTGAATGCAGATAGGTTTCCTCCTCATTTATTATTAACAAATGTTTCTGCAGACACCACAGAACACACTGCGTGCGTCTGTCCGCCTTGCTTCCTTCAGCCCCCGGCTTTAGGTTGATTAAGGTATCATTCATCGCTGGTACTGCTTGTCCAGTTTCTTTTACTCTTATCACCTTCATAACCCCTAATTAAGCAATAAGGTTTGACAGGGAGTATGGTTATTGTGAGATAATGACGCCCCAAGTGTGTTGTGAGTCTCAGGGTTCAGCTGAGCGCTTCTGAACCTCTGTGGGTGTGATTATGTCGTGACTAACATACCACGTGGCTGCTCACTGATACCTCAATGCACGCCCACACTCGAGTGCAGGTGACATTGGCATTTTTCTGCTTACCCACTCACCCAATCCAAAGAGCTGATTCTTGTAAGGCCATTGCCTCAAATCTTCCTGAGTTTGAGCCCCCAAGCTCTTATTTTATTGTTCAGATGGAGCAGTTGAACTTCCATGTACACATCTGAAGAAAAAGTATTAACCTCACTTTTTGTTTGTTTGTTTGTTTGTTTGTTTTTTAAAGTTACGCTTCCTCGGAAGGTAGGCCTTAGGGAAGGCAAATTTCTCACCGTGGTAGTAGTTTTGTAGTTGCCCACTTAGTGAATGTTAACAGTTACTGGGTCTTATGAACTCAGGATAGCATATGATTTCATGCTAATGACGTCACCAGGCTCTTGAAAGTTCTCTAGGAGAGAGTAACTGTATCTTTATATCAGGAAGCTTTTTATACTCTTCATTTGTAACTACTACTGTTAAAAGTAGGATGAGAGAGGAGATTACTCTTTCACCATTTTCTGTTTGATTTAGGCTTTGGAGAAAAATAATTTATGTTTCCTATGTCAACTCTAGGTTGTTATTTTAAAAACCTGAATTATCTCTTATAAATTTATTCTGGCTTTAATTGAAGAGACCACATCTTGGATGATATATTTCTTAGATGTGTGTGTGTGTGTGTGATTTTTAAAAAAGGGAATGAAAATACCAGGTTAAGCATTTGAATGTCTTAATATAAATTCAAGTTAATGTATTATCTTCTGAAACACAATGCTTAAAGAATTTTTGACAGTGACAGAATGTTCTGAATCTTTGCCTTCTGCTCTGTTAGAATCTAGCAACATGCCGTTCTTGAGACTGAGGAAATACGTTTTAGATATTTTATTCGTAATGTCTCTAATTCAGTCTCAAGTAGCTATATGGCTAGTTATTAGGATATTTTTTGCTTGTTTCTAAAGAAAAAAAACATATCATTGCAAGTTAATTTTTCTCAAGAGTTTGTAACTTAAAATGAGCAACTCAACTGTGTTATGGCTTCCTGATGTTCTTCTCATCAGACCTGACAGTACCCCCTTTTGAGGAGTGTCTTAATTCCCTGTTGAAATTCTAGTATTGCCTAGCATAATCTTCAGTGTGTAAAGTCCTGTCGGGTAATAGGCATTGATGTATGCTGGAACTATGAATTTAGGTATGCTAGCTTAATAATTTTCTTGAAGAAGTATCTGTCGCTTCAAGAAAAAAATTAAAATAAAAACTAGGATTTTGGTACCTACTTCCTATTAAATGATTTATAATATTGGTTATCCAATTCTTTTTCATTCATATAAAGTATTATCTTTTAAATAACCTTAGCCACACTTACCTTAATTCCTGTGACTACTATTCCCTTGCTAGTACAAGTCAGGACTGTTTATGTCTTGAGCATTCTGTTGGGAGACCCAGATGCCACTGCCCACATGGTCAAGTTTGTTCATCCCTAAACAGCATTTTATTTTAAACTAGCATCTTTCATACTCAAATCCATAGTAAGTGTCCTCTAAATGAGCTGACAGGACCCAGGGAAACTAATATCTTTCTTTATAAGGAAAGCAAACATTTCTTAAAACATCAGCATTATTATTTAAGCTGTGACTGCTTGGTGCTTGCAGTAATGTTGTTTACTTGTTTGTTTGTTTGTTTGTTTGTTGTTAATAACATTAGGTCATCTAAGCAGGAAATGAAACAGAAATTCTGATATAAAACACCATAGAATTTTGTACGAAATCTATGAAACCACAGGCAGGTAAGCTGAAGACCAGCGACTCTCCTCTCCCAAGACCTTCATGGCTGTGCTTGTTGATCATGGCATAGTAAGGTTTTGATAGGAGCACATGGATAAGGAATTGCAGAAACTGCTGCCAGGCCACAGAGGGAGGGGACACTCTGAACTGTGAACCAGCATCCAGTGGCAATCCCATGCTTCTCTTAAGTCATCAGGGGCTCTGCAGTCTGCTGCCCTCTTAGTACCTGGGAGCCTTCCCTCAACATCAGAAAGTTAGCTCACAATCAGGTCTCCCATTGATAAGATTTTCTTTTAATTAGATTTTTTTTAAATTTACATTTCAAATATTATCCTCTTTCCTAGTTTCCCCTCCAAAAAAATCCCCTATCCCCTCCCCCTCCCCCTGTTTCCCAACCCACCCACTCTCATTCCTGACTCTGGCATTCCCCTGTACTGGGGCATAGAGGCTTCACAGGACCAAGGGCCTCTCCTCCCATTGATGCCTGACTAGGCCATCCTCTGCTACAAATATAGCTAGAGCCACAAGTTCCACCATGTGTTTTCTTTGATTGGTGGTATAGTTCTAAGGAGCTCTGAGGGTACTGGTTAGTTCATATTGATGTTCCTTCTGTGGGACTTCAGTCCCCTTCAGCTCCCTGGGTATTTCTCTGGCTTCTTCATTGGGGACCTTCTGCTCTGTACAATGGATGACTGTGAGCATCCACTTCTGTATTTGCCAGGCACTGGCAGAGCCTCACAGAAGACAGCTATATCAGGCTCCTGTCAGCAAGCTCTTGTTGGCATCTGCCTAGTGTCTGGGTTTGGTGGTTGTTTATGGGATGGATCCCCAGGTGGGGCAGTCTCTGGATGGTCCTTTCTTCTCAGCTCCAAACGTTGTCTCTGTAGCTCCTTCCATGGGTATTTTGTTCCCCCTTCTAACAAGGATCGAAGTATCCACACTTTGGTCTTCCTTCTTCTTGAGTTTCATGTGTTTTGCAAATTGTATCTTGGGTATTCTAAATGTCTGGGCTAATATCCACTTATCAGTAAGTGCATATCATATGTGTTCTTTTGTGATTGGGGTACCTCACTCAGGAATATCCTCCAGATACATCCATTTGCCTAGGAATTTCATAAATTCATTGTTTTTAATAGCTGAGTAGTACTCCATTGTGTAAATGTACCACATTTTCTGTATCCATTCTTCTGTTGAGGGACATCTGGGTTCTTTCCAGCTTCTGGCTATTATAAATAAGGTTGCTATGAACATAGTGGAGCATGTGTCCTTATTACCAGTTGGAACATCTTCTGGGTATATGCCCAAGAGAGGTATTGCTGGATCTTCCAGTAGTACTGTGTCCAATTTTCTGCGGAACTGCCAAACTGATTTCCAGAGTGGTTGTACAAGCTTGCAATCCCACCAACAATGGAGGAGTGTCCCTCTTTCTCCACATCCTCGCCTGCATCTGCTATCACCTGAATTTTTGATCTTAGCCGTTCTGACTGGTGTGAGGTGGAATCTCACTGTTGTTTTGATTTGCATTTCCCTGATGATTAAGGATGTTGAACATTTTTTCAAGTGTTTCTCAACCATTCGATATTCCTCACTTGAGAATTCTGAGGAATTCTGATAATTCTGTTTAGCTTTGTACCCCATTTTTAATGGGGTTATTTGAATTTCTGGAGTCCAGCTTCTTGCGCTCTTTGTATATATTTGATATTAGTTCCCTATTGATCTTAGGGTTTTAAAGATTTACTTCCAATCAGTGTGGAAAGAGCAAGAAGGTAGGTCAAGGTAGAGCAAGTATGATTAATCATAAGAAAGTAATCATGACTGATATTTTCAGTTCTGTTCTGTTGTATATAATTGGGAACGTTCTGTAATGGTTTTGAAGTATAAACATATAAATTCTAAATTAACAGAAATATTGATACTATAATGTATACTATATATTATAAATAATATGTCATAATACTTACACAGTAAAATTTGCTTCTGCCTGGTTTTCTGCTTTTACCTGCTCTCTGTTCCAGCCTCACCTCAGGCCAGACTGACTGGCTTAGTTTTATTTGCACAAAGCTGTTAGTCAGCTTCTCTCTGTGCCCTTAGCCCTTTCTTTGCTCATGCTATTTTCTTTGCTTCTCTCTACCTCTCATCCTCTATGTCACATTTTTAGTTTAATGAACCAACTGTCCATATCTGTTGATAAACCCGAGAGTAGCTTAGGTCTTCATAGTTCCCAGCTGCACTGCCACAGGGTGCTGTGTGAACTCTGGTTCTACTCACTATCTATCACAGTTCTGCTTGGCTTGCTTGCCTCCTGCTCTCCTGACCAGAACCTAGACACATGCCTTCCCAGGTCCTGCACAGAGAAGGGAGAGTGTCCTCCCTCCCACAGTGAGGGAGAAAGTGATCATATGAGGTCAAAATGATCTTGAAAGGGAGTGACCATTGAAATTAGACTAGAGCATGCCAGCACACAGGCGAGCACGTGTGTGTGTGTGTGCACACACACACACACACACACACACACACACATGTCAACGTGGTGTGAAAGAGACTAAAACTTTAGAGTACACTAACTTAGAAGTACACCAAACAAAATGAGCTTTGGATGCCAAGGCCCTGTGGGAAGTCTGTGGATTCTCATAGGATGGGGGCTGGGGAGGGTCAGTCTTTGCTATGCTTTAGTAACTTGCTCTCATTTGAAATGGCTCACTGGTGACACAGAGAGTGGTAGTTGAAATGAAAATACCAAAACTCTGATTCTAAATGGCGTCCAGAGACCTCTTGAGAGGCGTGAGAAGCATCAGGAGAGCAGGCACCACACTCAGTTTAGTTTCTTATTATGGCTTCGTGTTAGGACAATTCATATCTTCAAATTTTTGTTATAAACACATTTTTCCAATATTTAACATCTTGATTTTTTATTAACACAATAATCAGTTGAAATCTAAAAGGCTCAGTGTTCTGCAACCTCCAGCTCTTGTTGTTTGCATGTACACTGTACTGACAATGAAACAGAGTAATTCAGCTTACCAAACAGCAGCTTCCCCTTCCCATACCTGTCTTAAGACAGCTAGTCTTCTGTAACATATCCCCAGCCTGAGGATCCATCCCAGGTTAAACAAGTCAGTAGCCAAATGTAGCACAATGCGTGACGATGCTTTAGACTTGAGAATCAGGGCAGAGTGCCCAGCTCGTATGTGGACTCTTAATTGCACATCGCATTTTGCACATTAAAGCCTGTTTGGGCTGGAGAGATGGCTCAGTTAAGAGCACTGACTGCTCTTCCAGAGGTCCTGAGTTCAATCCCCAGAAACCACATGGTGGCTCACAACCATCGGTAATGGGATCTGATGCCTTCTTCTGGTGTGTCTGAAGACAGCTACAGTGTATACATATATATAAAATAAATTAAGAATTCTTTAAAAAAAAAAAACCCTGTTGTTGTAAAAGAATTATAGAATATCTCTGTAAAGAAGAGTTGTCTGCAAAGAGTGTTTCTTAGCAACCTAAGCATCTCAAAAATGGTAGAAGCAAAATCCAGACAGAATTGAGTAGAGTCTTTATGCAGGCTATTCCCAAGGGAATGGATTTTTATGCTAATTTTATGAATAAAATAATGCTTGAATTTTATCTAAAAATAAAAAATACTTCATTTCTAACATTCATAGTTAACTTTTTCTAAAATGTCCTAAATACTAATTTGGAATAAGAATTAAGAGTTTAAGGTTAGGGTTCTATGGACCTGGGCTGATAATGGAGAGCCTGGCTGGGTACTAGGTTAGCGCTACTAGGGAAACAGTCTATCTCACCAGATAATGGTGAAGTATTACAGACTTCTTGCGCTCTGTCTCCTTCAGCACTGCCCTGTGGCTGATCAGTTACTTTCCTAGTGTTCCACTCTTCTTCAAGTTCAAAGACAAGATGGTCAAGGACCTGACACATTTGTTAAGATTTTTGGTAAAGGACATCCCATGGCTGTATTAGCTATATGCCCTATGTTTGGCCATAAATGAAAAAAGTCTAAAGTTTGGCCAGAGCTGTCACAGATGGGGACTCGGGGAACTTTACACTGACTGCCATGCAGACTAGCTCACTATGCCAGTGACCAGCAATTCTTGAAACTGTTTTGTCTCTCCTAAAGTCAAAGCTACCGTGCACTAATATTGCAGGTGACTGACTCTGTGGTCTGTCTCTGGCACACATGAAATAAGTTGAAGGAAGCAAAGTAACTGGGCATGGGTGAAGAGCAGCTCGCCTGGTAGACTAATCAGTTGTCCTCCTAAGTAGTGGGGAAGACTGCTAAGTTATTTTAGAATAGCCAGACTGCTTATGTAAATTCTGATGGGCTTGAGGAAGCATATCCAACACCAAGGACTTGGCATCCAGAAATCAAAGGTTTGCTGAAGTTCCTACCTAGTAATTTTTTTTTATTTAGATTAAATAAAAAAATAAAAAAATAAATAAATAAATAAAAGCACTTTGGGCCAGATATGGTTGCCCAGACTTTTAATGCCACCAGAGGCAGGCAAAGCTCTGAGTTCAAAGGCAGCCTGGTCTACCTAAAGAATTCTGGGTTAGCAGAGCAATAAAATAAGATCATGTCTCAAAAACAAGCTAACACACACATCACAAGCTGGACATACTCATCAATTTAGGTTTTTGGGGTTTTTTTTTTTTTTAACATTTATTTTTCTTGGGAATGAAGCCACTTGCTATCATGAGCCCAAGCTGCCCGAGAAACAGGAAACTGCTGACCATGCTGAAGCCAAATTACTGAAGACTGAGATTTGAAATTGGCATCTCATCTGGGGGAAAAACTCTTAAAAAATTGAATTTGTATCAAAAAGAAATGCAGAAGTGTATCTAATTTACCCAGGTCTCCCCAGATAGGCTGTTTGAGCTCTTAGCTCTGGGACGTTCTTGTGTTAGCAGAGCACTTTCACTCAGACAGTCTGAGGGGGCTTCTGTCTAAGCAAGGGGGGTGCATTTCTCTTTTTCCTGTTCATGCTGATTTATAGGAAACCCTTTCACAGAATGGTATTTTCCTGTAAAGTGAGCAGTCGTCCCCCCGGGATGCTCTTTACATTACTGGATACATATTCTACAAGAATCAGGCAGATATATTGTTGTCAGTGTATGATAAGCTCTGACTCTTCTAGCTGGTACGACACACATTTTATGTTGTTGGTTAAAAGTGAACAATTATGACTATTGCCCCATTACTGTTTAAGGGCACATTTGCATTGGTGTTTGTTAACTAACTGAAAACTCACGGACACTTGAGGTTTTTCTAGAGTTACAGCAACCCTGAGCCCCTTCTTTTTAATGTTCTGTTAATTTTTAGGTCATTTTGCATGATTTATCATCTCAAGAATAAGAGTTTGTTCTCTTTTTGTGCTAAAGTTTCCCCCCAAATAACTAAATCTTAAACTCTTGTGGTCCCTGACAAAATATGTTTGAGCAATTTTAAGCAATTCATTAGCTTAAATTAGGCAAAATTATGTAAGCATAATTTAGTAGCCCTGTCCTTATCAAGCATCTCAGCACCTTTCCAGTAGACTGCCTGTGAACTATGAACCACAGTAACCATCACAGACAGAGGAAAGTCCAGTCGCCGGCTGCTCCAGCGTTTGCTTAGTCTTCCGGACTCCAGGGTAGAATAGTGTCTCTTTATTTAGCAGCTACAAAGTTTCACATTTCAGGTGGCTAGTGGCTGGGGCAACCAAATTCACCATACTAGATAGTGCCAGCAATGTATTAATGCAGGAGGGTACCAGCAGTCTCTTAGAGTCTCTTCAACAAGTGTTTTGATGAAGGGTGATGCATTTCTTAGATGAAATAAATTCTCAATGTGTAATTTAAATTGGTAAGACTATGTTGTACTTTTACAGAGTCATCAAATATTTATTATGTTAGAATAGTTTGAGCCGGAATGTATACAACAACCCTACCTTAAAGCTAAGACTTTGGTACAAAGCTAAGTGTATTAAGTTCTAGAAAATGGTGGCGGGTGTCCTCAGCTAGAAGTCATGCTAGTGATACATTAGTCTAAGTATCTGGATTTGTTTCCTGGCAGAGTATGATAAGCTGTGCTGAACTATTCAGAGGGGCTCCGTGGCACTGTGGAAGATAAGCTGGGCTCTGTCAGCCAGGGGTCGGGGGAGTAGCTTGTTTGGAACTTGTGAAAATCAAACAAGCAGACAAACCAACAAACTTAACCGAGCTGTGAAAATCATTCCACTACTCATAAAAATATTTCTTATTTATTTGGAGCTGTCTTTGACACTTTGATTTGTCTTTAGAACCCAACTTTTTGTTTTGTTTTGTTTTGTTTTGTTTTTTCGAGACAGGGTTTCTCTGTGTAGCCCTGGCTGTCCTGGAACTCACTCTGTAGACCAGGCTGGCCTCGAACTCAGAAATCCACCTGCCTCTGCCTCCCAAGTGCTGGGATTAAAGGAATGTGCCACCACTGCCCGCCAGATCCCAACTTTTTAAGAATCAATTAATTCCTTCAAGTATAAGCAGATAAGCAAGCAGCTGCTGACAGCACAGGATTGAAGTGGTTGTAGCAGGAGCTAAGAGGTGAGGAGGAAGTCAGCCTTCTCTTGCCAGTTTCTTTGTCCTCTTTGATACTGTGCCCTCCGACTAAATGATAAATTGATGGGTGCATGTGCATGTCCTCCTGGTAATCTGAGGGAGAGATGGAGAAGTACCTTGTGTCCCTTTGTATCCTCTATGGAGGGTGACACAGTCAAGCAGTGCACTCAAGTCCAAGGGCACATTTGGGCCCCATGAGTCTCCTTGGGTACTGCCATCTCTCCATGTGCAATCTGACAGGGCAGTTGAGGGTATTATTTAGTTTGGTTTTTAATGACTTCTATTTAGTAGAATTAAATCAGAAGCCTACTACCTCCCCAAGGTGTGAAAGTGGAAATGCAACTGCTGGTATCCAGGAAAGAGTTTAATTGCCCTGTCAGCTGACAGCCATAGCTTCTACTATGCTGACTTTCCTGGCACCTCCTATGTGGAATTCTTTTAAGGAAAGATGACTTGGCGGAACAGGATCTTTTCAAGCAGTTAGGCATCCAAGGGTGCATTCAGTGACTGTGAAAGTCTTTATAAAGAATAAAACACAAAAATTACAAAAATGATTTGCATATACATCTTTCTTAAGGAATAGTATTTTGTGGACGTGAATGTTATTTAAGTGGCCATTTTAACAGGGAAATAAATGAGAATCTTCTGTTTCTAAATTAAGACTGTTTTTAAAAATTTAGAAATATTGAAAATTTGAAACATTATGGGCCTTATTTTTTTTATTGTTCCAAGTTCTTGGTGGTATAGTATAGCACTTAATAACTGAAGATTGTAGCATCATTTCCCAACTAGCAGTATAAATTTTGTGTCATATAGAATTCATCTCATGCTTTCTAGTGTCTGAAGCTCTCCTCTTGCATAAGTTATCTCTAAGAATATTCATAAGACTTTATTTTAAGAAACATAACATTTATAGAAAATTTTAGTAAAATAGTATTCTTAACTTGATTTTCATAGCAAATGATAGCAAGTCCCACATCTTTTAAGGGCCATAGAATCTAGCTGATTGGGTTTTTGTTGTTGTTGTTGTTGTTGTTGTTTCTATGTACAGGAGAAAAAACCCAGTGAAGTCTTTAGAATTGCAAGGAAGATGTTTTTAATTCAAAAATATAGAAAATAACTCTTAGATAGAGTTATTAGAGATCAATATTTTACTTAATAAGTAAACTTAGGAGACAATGTATCTAAAATATTAATAATGGATTATGTATTAAAGTAGGTTTGAAAGAAAGAAACCTACAGGGCCCCCAGCTGCTCATCCTGAGGAGATGCAAACCAATGAGAAAGGAAGGAAGGCTGTCCACTACCTTCCGTGGGCTTGGCCTGTGTTAACTGAGCCGTCAAGACATGGAATGATGGCTAGAAAAATGGCTCAGGAAAAAGAAAATGATGGTCAGAAAATAGTGATGATGATGATGATGATGATGATGATGATTGATAGTAATGATGATAATATAGAACCAGGCAGGACAGCTTCCTAGGGAAAGTTTTTCTTTGCATTGGTGGTCAAGAAGAAAAGGCAATCAAGGAATGATATAACCAAGACTAATTACAAGTTCATGGTCTCCACCAGTGAACTTATACTTACCTTATACAACTAATGCCAGAGGCATAGAAAGAAGGATGGTGAGTAAAGGAGAAGACTGAAGATACAGACTGGCGAGATGTCTCAGTGACTAAGCACTGCTGCTTGTGAAAGCCTGAGGATCTGAGTTCTAATCTCCAGCACCCACATCAGAAACTGGTATGCTTTAATCCGAAACTGTGAGGGGAGGAGACTAGAAGGTCTCCACCAGCCTTATTCCACATTGAATAAGAAACCTTGTCTCAAGGAAATAAAGCAGAAGTGACAATGTGCATATATGTACACGTTGATAGACCAACAGGCAGGCAGACAGAAGAAACAAAAGTACAGATGCCACTTAGGGAGAAGCTATAACTGCCTGGAGCCTTCCTAAGTGAGTAGGTCATGCCATGACTTTGCTAAATAAGGCAGTGCTTGGAAATGAAGGGGTTCTCTTTTGTTTTGACCCCGTGAGCTGCTCTATACCCCCGTTGGCAGAAACCATCTATACTGCAGGTGTCTCTCAGGCAGAATTGACTGTGACAAGTTCCTGTGCTCTTGTCTCACAGCAGCGCTGTAGCTAGACATGAGCAAACCCTAGTCCAGTAGCCAGAGCAGTATTGGGAGACAAACTCAGGGAGGCTTAAAGAGGAGGCTGTCCTTAAACTAAAGTCCTCGTTTACAATAAGTGGATAACTCGTTCCTCTTTGAAAGGCCTTTGCAGATATATTACTATATTATATATTATATATTACATAAAGAGGATGTCCTTAAACTAAAGTCCTCGTTTATAATAAGTGGATAACTCATTCCTCTCTGAAAGGAGGCTTACAGAGGCTGTCCTTAAACTAAAGTCCTCGTTTATAATAAGTGGATAACTCGTCCCTCTTTGAAAGGCCTTTACAGATATATTACTATTTGCATTTAATTAACCAGAATTACATTTATATTCTTAAAGACTGCCGTAAAACAGAATTAATTCAATGACCAAGGGGGACAAAGGGCTTAATAAGTAATAATTTTGCATTTTTTCATATCTGTTTCACCAATCTTGTAGTATCTCATTTGATATTTTTCTTAATAAGGAAGGTATTGATTTAAAATGATGGAAAAATCCTGTTTTTATTCTTTTATTGAATATTCATTTTTATTTTCAGGTCCTGCTCTTGGATGTTACATTAGTTAAAAGTAACACCCTACTTTTCTGTGGACAGATTGGCATCTCCTCCCCGTACTGCTCACTTTGCTTTTTGGTGACTTTGCAATCTTTGTAAGAGGATTGGTTTGTTGAGAATCAGAAAACTCACATAGCCGTACTTCACTAAATCACAAGGGTGCAGAAATGAAAAAGACCCTTCTAAAACTAACAGTGCATTCTAGGTCCAAGCTATGTGAGTTCAGGGTTTTCTTGAGGTTTGGTTGCTCTGGAAAGTGTCCCAAGGTTTCCTTCAGAGAGAAGTCTTATGGTTCATTCTGTGCTGTTTATGGTCACTGTGATGTTTATTTAGTATAAAAATAAATTTCTGGTCTCTCATGCATAGAAATTTGAACTTACAGTTTCTGGAATTTGTTTAAATACATTCTCCCTTTTTGGTTGAATATAAATGCAAGCAGACAATAAGAAATAATTTTAGATTTAGAGCTAGAAAATGAAAAGGCTAAGACTCTTCTGGCCAAGCAATCCTGAATCAATAGGCAGTATTATAAATTGAGCAAAAATGTATGGCTTATTGGAAAGGAAGCACTGTCCCTTGCGACATGCGCAGATCCACTACAGAGTGATAGACGACGGTTCTAGGAAAGGCGCACTTGGAGCCGATTTACAGGAAAGGCTTCCTGGCTGAGTTGGTAGGTTGTGGTTAAGGTTCCCCAAGGGACATGGTGGGAGCAGTATCCACTGAGGCCTGATGAACCTAGAAAATGCATTCCACAAAGCAGCCTTTTAGCCTCTCGCTCTAAGTAGCCAGCCTTCTGTGAGTCCATTTCTCACTTCCAGGCAGTAGCAACACAAGCGTCACATCACACAATTTATTCTTTTCTGATATATTTTCCTGTTCATACATGTGTATAACTGCTTTCACAGGGTATTATAGTGTGCTGTACTCAGTGACTGGTTATGGAGCTGTAGTTGAATGAATACTAGCAATACATTCAGGTTTGTCATCATCCTAGGCAGGAGTGTGTGTGTGTGTGTGTGTGTGTGTGTGTGTGTGTGTGTGCGCGCGCGCGCGCGCATGCGTGCACGCACACATGCCTGTGTTCATGTGTTCATGTGGCCGTGCGTATGGCTATGAGAGGGGCTGGATTATTTAACTAAGCTTGTGTACATCCATCTGTGAACCTATATTTCAATCTGTTTCCTTGCTGATAAGTGATACAAAACTTGTACCTAAAAATCCCAGATTTGAATTGACTGGAAAGGTGGGCTTATTTATATCAGAGCAGAGTTTGGTAGAGACACTGAATACAGACACCAGTGATCATAGGTGCAGTCTTCATGTCTGGAGTTTATTTTTCTACCCTTTGCTGGAAAGGATTTAAGCATTTTTGTGATTCCTTCCCAGCTTTGTAATAATGTACTGTGCACTGAGTTATCTCAAGCCAGCACTAGAAATTGGTGGGTCAGAAATTAAACTATGATTTTCATTCATATGTATATATATTCATTCATATATATACATATATATGAATAGAAATTATAGTTTGATTTCTATATTATATATATAGTTTCATATATATATACACATACACACACACATATATATATACATATATATGTGTATATATACATATATATGCATATATATGTATATATACATATATATGTGTGTATATATATATATATATATATATATATATATATATATATATATATGGAGAAAGAGAGTCACATACACATTATACAATTAAGTTGTCAAAGCAAAGCACCTAGTAAAGGCTGTCCTTTTCAGGTTCAGACTTCAGCTGAATATTCTTTCTAAAGCACCCAAGATGTTCTACAGTGTTTATTTAAAGCGCCCAAGATGTTCTACAGTGTGTATCTAAAGCAAAAATTATTTAACTGAATGAATGGGGTGTTCCAAATCATAACAAAATATACTCGGTTTCTGAAACATTTCTTTCCTCTGTGGCCCTAAACTAGGAAGGTGAGGTCACCTGGTGGCTGCCTCGTTTCCTGACCTGGTGTTTCAAGTACACAACAAACACTTGGAAAATGTTCTGTAGCAGTTGGGTGGCTGCAGCTGTCTTCTCATTTTTTTCTGGATTAAGTTTGGTCAAGAAAGAAACTGCCTCATTTTCTACTTGTCATTTGCCCAGGAAGTGAAAGCAAATTGTAATGAGGGAGTCACAGCAGGAGAGCCCCTAACAAATGAGAGACACCTACTGACTGGCAGCCAGCATGTCATTTCAGTGATAAATGTATTCTATACACTATGGTCAAAGCCACTCACTATTGTCCTTGGATTACTGATGCCAAAAGTTGAAGCACAATTCACATTCTAAACAGTTCTAACAATCAGTGCCAGGAGCCTCACTTTTAAAATGTCAGCCATTATCTTATTTGTGTAAGTAAAATATACATTTTTACTGCAACTTTATCTTTCCACTGTTTAGATCTGCAGAGACATCAAGTAAATGGTAAATACTGATGAGACACTGGAGCGGGAACGTGTGCAAACTGACTTAAGTAGTCAGAGACGCAAAACTGGAGCACCGCCGGGCTTCAGGAACTAGCCATTCTGTCATTCTTGTTTCTTCAATACTTAAAATTTGTGAAGAATTTTTATAAGCAGAATTCCAAAGGAAAGCCATTTCGTGTTAAGACTAGTATGTGTTTGACTTTGGTTTTTGTTGTTGTTGTTGTTGTTTTGGTTTTATTTTGTTGTTCTTATTGGTGGTGGTGGTGGTAGTGTGTGTGTGTGTGTGTGTGTGTGTGTGTGTGTGTGTGTGTGTGTGTATGTGTGTGTGTGCTGAGAATAAAACCCATCACTTTATGCTTTCTAAGAACATGCTACACCCCTGAGCAGTACACCTGTGCCAAGACTTCTATGTTTGAAATAGGGTGTATATTAAAATATAGAAAATAACATTTTATGCTTTTCTCCTATATCCTTAAAAAGCATTCTTACTTTTTAAATATATTTGCTAATGCTCTAATATTTACTTTATAAGTACTCAGTGAGAAGATCAAGTTATTTATGTTTTATTTAAAAAACAAATACTAATATCTAGGACCAGGTTAAGGAGCCTGGGGAGATGGATTACTTGATAAAAGTGTTATGATCTGAGTTTAGCTTCTTAGCCTGCGAGGTCCACACTTATAACCCCAGGGACAGGGAAGCAGAGACGAGCTTGCTGGCTGTCCAGTGTCTTCAACCAGTGCACTGAGAAGGCATGTCTCAGAAAATAAGGAGAAAAGGGAAGGCACCCAGTGTCAACTTCAAACCTATACAAAGACAGACAGGCAGACAGATAGGCAAGCACATGCACACAGACATGCACACACACACAGACATGCGCACACACACAGACATGCACACACACACAGACATGCACACACACACA
>CACVCL010030808.1:0-41947 GCA_902729485.2 Mus minutoides
ACAAGACTGGGGGATGCCTCTTCCACCCCTTGGTGGGCTGAAGAGAGTAAAGGGAGCTTGGTGACTGTGACCAATCTCACTTAGAATGCTATTTCACATTAATAATATTATTTTTAAAAGATTATTCTGAGCCGGGCGTGGTGGCGCACGCCTTTAATCCCAGCACTCGGGAGGCAGAGGCAGGCGGATTTCTGAGTTCGAGGCCAGCCTGGTCTACAGAGTGAGTTCCAGGACAGCCAGGGCTATACAGAGAAACCCTGTCTCGGAAAAAAAAAAATTATTCTGCAGTTAAAGGTGCTTTCAGCCATGCCTGATACCTTAAAGTTTGATCCCTGGAAGCAATGTAAATCTGGAAGCAGAGACTAACTCTGCAAATTTGTCCCTCTGACCTTCATAGCCACCTACACATACATACATACATACATACACACACACACACACACACACACACACACACACACTTAAAAGAGAGTTCCCACAACTGCTGAATACAAAGTCAAGGACATCAAGAGAGGAAAGCCATTCTAGCTGATAGTCGGCCAGTTCTAACCAGGTATAAACAATGTCTACTCTCAACTATTTCAACACTGCCTGGGTCAATTTAAAGAGCTCCCTTCTCTAGATTTGTAAAGCCTGGCAAAGAAACAGAAGATCTCTAACAAGATGTGGAAGCCATTAGCTTGATAAAGAGTTCAAGGCAGCAGGAAGTGTGACTCCCAGCTACAGAGAGCTACCAGGAGACCCCATGCAATCCCACAAAACCAACCTACCGTTGCTCAAAACTCAAACCTGGATTGTAAGTAAATCAGGTAGGTCCAATTGTTCTTCGCCTCCAATACACTGAATACATTGTGACAATGTTCCCCAAACTGAAACTTTAGATAAGTTTATTTCCTTTTTCCTTCTCACTTGAAAACATAAAATGAGTCCCATGGTTTCTTAATCAAACTTCATATTAAATACCCACTACTCAAAAGAAAACAGTCATTTCAGATAATATCCCCAAGTTATCTGCTTTGCAATTAATCTCCCACAGTGTCATTTCCCTAACAGAAAGGTATAACACTCGCGCTGGAGAGATGGCTCAGTGGTTAAGAGCACTGACTGCTTGCTCTACGGAAGGTCCTGAGTTCAAATCCCAGCAACCACATGATGGCTCACAACCATCCGTAATGAGATCTGATGCCCTCTCCTGGTGTGTCTGAAGACAGCTACAGTGTACTTACATAAAAAGAAAAGGAGCAGGACAATGACAAAGTGTCTACAACAAGGTAACCCCAGCTTCCCATTCTTTCCATCCTTATCTTATAAAAAGATATATAAAGATATATAACAAAGTCTGTGTTTCTTTTAAAGATTTATTTTATTTATTATATGTAAGTACACTGTAGCTGTCTTCAGACACTCCAGAAGAGGGCACCAGATCTCGTTACGGATGGTTGTGAGCCACCATGTGGATGCTGGGATTTGAACTTATCACCTTTGGAAGAGCAGTCGGGTGCTCTTACCCGCTGAGCCATCTCACCAGCCCAAGCCTGTGTTTTGATATAAAAAAAAAACCCTAAAGCTTTTTTGACTAGTCTCACCTAGCAAACTCCTCTACCAACCAAAGAGTTCTTACTGAAGCCCAGAAATACATATTTTTTCTAAACATTTGTGTGTTGTATACATGAGTTGGTTTTTGTACAACTTTATTTTCTACTTCTACCACAAGGGCCCTGGGTATTCAACTCAAACTTGACAGCAAATGTTTTTACTCACTGAACAAGTTCCTCAGCCCCAGAAATATTCAATTTACTCACATAAAGATGCAGTGTTGAAGAGCCAGGCGTGGTGGCGCACGCCTTTAATCCCAGCACTCGGGAGGCAGAGGCAGGCGGATTTCTGAGTTTGAGGCCAGCCTGGTCTACAGAGTGAGTTCCAGGACAGCCAGGGCTATACAGAGAAACCCTGTCTCGAAAACAAAACAAAACAAAACAAAACAAAAAAAAAAGAAGCAGTGTTGATAAAAATCAGAATGCATTTTAGTGTGGACCAATTCATTTTCCCAGAGTGGGAACTTGTTCGATTCAGATGGATGCAGGTAAGGAAAATTGCAAGCAGGAAAAAGAAATGTTCAGAAAGCAGTGTAAGTGTGAGCATAGCCAAGGACTATTAAATTGAAGCTGCATAGATTATTAAACAACCTGTGTCCTCAGACCTAAAATGTGGGCAAGTTTCAAACGTGGGTTCTTTCCAGTACTTTCAGTCTTCCCATTGCGAGGCTAAATAATTACCTAGTCATCCTACATCTGCCCTGGAGCTTTCCTATGGGCTGATCAAACAAAGCAGTGAGTCATTAAGTGCTTAAACACCCGACCGTTGCCAATAAGGATTTCCCTATTCTGAAATCTGCTGTGAGACAGAAAAAACAGGATTCTATTCTGATCAAGACATCGGTGATCTGGGGAAATACCCTCCAGGTCTGTCTGTGCCTGATTTTCTGCTTTACACAGCTCCAGTTTGTTGGAATTAGTATCACCTCTCTGCTTCATTATAGCCTGCCTCCTGCATCGTTTGTTTTTATACGTTTTGTTCTGTTTGGAGTGGGGTGAGAGGATGGCTTAGCTCACCATGTACACAGTAGCAAACACTGACTTTGATTTTTGCCATATGTTCTGCAGACATTAAGACCAACACTGCCTTTCTGATTAACAAATATTAAGAGACATTTGTGAGTAGGTGGACTTACCGCTTCACCCGCCCAGTACTGTCTTGACTCAATTCTTTCATTTTTTCTTCTATTTTGTTCAAAAGCTACAATTAAAAGAAAAACAGTGGGCTTAGAGTATAAACTGCACAGTAAAACTAAATTACAGAGCAGAGGCGTAAGGCTATGCTGACCACAGTGTCATATTAGCCTATACACATGCCCCATCATCATCCCTACTGGGACTCCCTGCCTTAGCCAAATTCCCCACTCCACACACTACCTCTCCCTCATGGTGCTGCACAAACCACAGTCTGAATATCTGCAAGAGAATAAATAACTGGAAAGAAAGCAAAAGGATACTGCAGATGCAAAACTGTACATAAAGTTTCAACATTCCCTCTAGTAGGAAGTGAAACTATTTCTTTCATTTGGGAAATTAAAAGGAAAGCTGACAGTTACATTCCCAAACTAACTAAAGATTGATTCTTCTGTCAAACTACTTACATATAGAAAGAGGCAAGTCTGAATGTTAGCTAACTTGAAAGTGAGCATTCATTAAAATAATAAGGCTTTAAGAACCTTAAATCTGGGGAAATAAAATATACAACATTTTGAAAAGGGAAAGAAAAAGACCAACGCTGTCAGTTTCTTGTTTGCCTTGCACATCACTGTCGTAACTCTGAAGGTCCAGCAACACCAATCCATGTGGATAAATTCGCAAATTGGCAAAGCTACAAAACAAAGGAGAGTTCTACTGTTAGAAATTGTTATCAGGACACTTCAAAGTGAAAAGAGGGAACCCTATCAAGACTAAAACACACAGTTCTTTCTCTTCTTCACTGACAGTTAATTCTCTGGCTTTCTTTTCAATTCCAGTTAGGAGGTAGGAGGTTGGACATGGTCACTTGTGGACTTAGAGGGGAGTACCAAACACTAAGGTTTTTAATACTACTTCTTAGACCCTGAACTTGATCTAAGTCTATGACTGACTCATATCTTATATCTAGGTCTATAAATTGCTTCACAGTCTGACCTTGTGCGTGTGTATGTGCGGAGAGGCGGTCTGTGTAGGACAAGATCGCCTCCCAAGGACAGAAATGACAAGCACGTGACCCCTGCTTTGCTACATGGGTGCTGAGGGCAGACACAGATCCTCAAACTGTACTACATGGGCTATCTCCTCACCCCCTTGAGCATGTTGAGTTTTAGTTTGGGGTTTTGGTTTTCCTGAGGCCTGCCATGGAGTGTGGTTGATATACGCAGGGTCACTCCACCAAAAAAAAAAAAAAAAAAAAAAAAAACCCCACTAATTTTCCTTCACCCAGAAGGTATTAATTACAAATGGCTTCTTGGCTAGCTAGGGGTGAGACTTTGAACCCTCTTAACAGTCTCCAGTGCTTTATTTTGTCTGCCTTGAACTTCTGGCACTTTTTACAAAGGATCACCAGGTGGTTCTGTCAAGTTTAGTTAACCAGGAGGAGGGGAAGACAACTGGGAAGGGCAAACTAGGCTGTCCCATCTGGCCTTCAAAGTTCTGAAGAGAGCCCAGCCATCCTGACTGGAAGGTTAAGAATGGTGTACATTTTGAAAGAGCTGTTTAAGTAAGGAGGGAAGAAAGTGTGACAGCAGCCGTGTGTGCATGTTTAATCTCCAAACCTCCTTTGCCCACGGGTCTCTTTTTTTCCATTGGCTCAGGAAGTCCCCTGAAGCTATTATTTCGTCCTGAAAGACAGTTCTCCCACTCTCCCACACATACTTTCATTTTTATATATGTGGCTTTTCAGAAGCAACCTCTGAACAATTCTTGTCACTCAAAAGCTCCTTTCTCAAAAAAAAAATAATAATAATTCTAAGAGCTATGTATACAAGTAGAATTATGGCCAGAAAGACAGAGCAGCAGGAAAGAGCACTATTCGCTTCTTCAGGGGCCCTGGCATAGGAGAGAGGTGAAGAAGGCTAGTGATCCTGTTGAATTTAGGCCACCCTTAAGGAAGAAGTTATCACTTCAAATACATCTAAGGCAACCTCTAAACACACACACATGAAGTTAGCCACATAGGCAGAATACAAGTCTGGGTTTGTCCTAGCCTTGAGAGACACCCCCATCCCCACCCCCAGTTAGTTCTCTCTTCTCCTTTCTTGTGGCATGTGTTCTATTACCCCATTCCCCACCTTCTTTAGGATCTCTTCCTTTCTCATGATCCCCTTTCTAGTTTCATGACTGACAAAAATAAATACACACACATGTACAATTTCAAATGCAGTTTCCACATAAAGGAAAACACACAGTATCCATCCTTCTGAGCCTGACTTGTTTTCATCGTGTGTTTTACTATAGTTCTTAGTAAAAGATAATCACTCCTAACAATGCTCTAGCCATCAGCAATGCAACCAGGGGCTTGTTGGAAATGCAACAGAAGAGAGGACTCTGACACAGACCCATTACAGCAGAAACTAGTGTTTTGTGTGTGTGTGTGTGTGTGTGTGTGTGTGTGTGTGTGTGTGTATGTGTATGTGTGTGTGTACTGGGGGGAGTGGGGCTCCAAAAATCTATTTTAACCAACTCCAGATCATTGCCTGTCAGTGCCACACTGTCTTGTTTGGTCCTAGCCAGATAGAAGAATCATTGGAGCTTTAAAGAAATACAGATGCCCAGTTGCCTTTCACTCCAGGGGAAATGACTGGGCAAGAGAATTCTGTGAAAACACTGAATTGTCGCCCCTTCTGCAAGATGCCAGAGGACACCACCACCAACAAAAAGCCAGACATGTACAGAGTCCTGGGTTCAATCCCTGGCAGCACGTGTATCAGTCAGTCATGTTCCACCATTCCTGTCATCTCAGCACTCAGGAGTTCAAGGTCATCCTGGATCTAGTGAGTAAGCTAGGATGTACCAAGAAAGAAAGAATGAAAGAAAGAAAGAAAGAAAGAAAGAAAGAAAGAAAGAAAGAAAGAAAGAGGAATACGATAGCCAAGTGGTGGTTTTGCACACTTTTTTTTTTTTTTTTTGGTTTTTTGAGACAGGGTTTCTCTGTGTAGCCCTGGCTGTCCTGGAACTCACTCTGTAGACCAGGCTGGCCTCGAACTCAGAAATCCACCTGCCTCTGCCTCTGCCTCTGCCTCCCAAGTGCTGGGATTAAAGCCGTGCCACCACACCCGGCTGGTTTTGCATACTTTTTATCCCAGCACTTGGGAGGCAGAGGCAGGCGGATTTCTGAGTTCAAGTCGAGAATATAGAATAGCCAAGGCTACACAAAAGAAATAGTGTCTCAAAGGAAAAAAAAAAAAAACTTAGATATCATTCCTAGTCTCAGCGGTGTTCCCATCTAAAGCCCATGAGATCATCTTACCTGCCATTCTTGTTCGTGTAAGTTGCTAAATATCCATGGTCCTCCCAGGTGTGCACTGACTCTGTCATCCCCTGCTCCTGAAAAATGGACTGAAGGCCTTTCAGAATGGCCTCACCATCAGCTGGAAGACAGGAAATAAGGGAAGGTGATTAGGAAAAAGACATGCAAAAGCAAAGCTAAGGTCTGAGGTATAGAGCTTAATAGTACAACACTTGCCTCTAAATGGTTTGGACCCTGGGTTCTATCCCTAGTAAGCATAAAACATTAAAGTTAAAAAATAAAAAAGCTAATGTGGCACAATTTGATAACTGAAATGTATAAAAACATCTAAATATCCTCCATCCTGTATGGAAAAGCTAAAAGAACACCTGACTACACAATAAGAACACAAGAACTGACCACAGATAGGTATGGCAAAGATAGAGAACAATAACAATTCAACAAAAGCAGAAATGTCCCAGGGATAAGGTTTGATTTAGTGTAAGTAAATCAGAGAACACAGTCCTAGCAAGGGGATGTGGACGGATTATTACAGCCCTAGCAAGGGGATGGGGACGGATTATTACAGCCCTAGCTGGGGATGGGGACAGATTATTACAGCCCTAGCTGGGGATGGGGACGGATTTTTACAGCCCTAGCTGGGGATGGGGACGGATTACTGATGAGTCTCACGAATAACTTGGGAATCTTCATTGTATTGTTTAAATATTTACAAAAGGAAATGCTTGCTGATATGTAAATGAAAAATTAAAATGAAATATTACACTGAGTGACATACTTGCAAACAGCAAAAACTGAACCACAGGAAGAACTACTGGGTTGTATTTCCTCCTCTCCTCTCCATCCTGCCCCACCTCACAACTTGTCCCTCAAAGTAAAGCTTAAAGTCATAGTTAGCTGGTCATGCATGGTGGCCTGGAGACTAAGATAGGATTCTCTGCCAAAAGGTCATGCCAGCCTGGGTTACACTGTAAGTTCCAGGCCAGCCTTGGTTACAGAGCAAAGCCATGTCTCAATGAAACCAATCAGCATTCACTAACCTCCAACAGGCTCAGGCAAAGTAAGAATCTTCAAGAACATGGCAATTACTTAAAGAGCAAAATTCAGTTTATCCTTCTGCAATAAGCCATTTCCTGGTAAGGGTAAATGAAGAGCCAATTCTGCAGACTGGCTCAGCATAAAGGAACAAAAGAAAAAAAAAGAAAAATAGGCCTTTCCTTGGAAAAGTCTTTGCAGATATAATTCAATTACATATCACCAGGTAAGAGCATCTAAACTAAGTGGGCCTTAACCCCAGTAACAGGTGTCCCTTTTAAGAGACAGATGACACAGGGAAAAAGAAGGGCCAAGTAACCTGAAAGCCAAACTGCAAAAACTGATGTCACCTCAAAGATCAAGCTTCACATCAGAGAGAAAAGAAAGGCACAGGATCCACCCCATCCACCCATCCCAACAAAGCAGCTTGGAATACAAGCAGCAGCTCACTGAATCAATGAATTCTCTTCCTAGCAAAACCATGCCCGTTGGCAATCCCATTTGGCAAGAAATAATCCAGCTTGCTTTGCTCTTCTGAAATTGGTTTTATGAAAGTACAACAGAAGGCCTGAATTGCATCTCCAGAACAATGGCATTTAAGACAACCAACCTCCCTAAAAAGTACTTCTGGGGGCTACAGAGATGGATCAGTGGTTAAAAGCACTGGCTGCTCTTCTAGAGAACCCGAGTTCAATTCCCAGTACCCACGTGGTGGCTGGCTCACAACCATCTGTAACTCCAGTTCCAGGTGGGAACTGATACCGTCTTCTGGCCTCTGCAGGCACTGCATGCACCATGATGCAGTTATGCAGGCAAAGCACCACACAGAGTAAAAATAAATAAAAAGGAAAAAGAAGTATTTTATTTGTAAACTTGATCACATGAACTAAACAAACCTGTCAACTTCAGTTTGTATTTGGCACTGTAGCCTGATGGAAGTCCACTGTGCAGGTGACAGAGCAGGAAAGAAAAAAACCACCCAGAATAACAGAAGCTACCTTAAATATGGAAGCCACTATGTCATTATGCGGTCTTCCTTGGCTAGACCAGATGGTTTTTTTGTTTTGAAGGTGTATTAAAAAAATAATCATTCCTGGTAAATGGCCTTAAGGTTGTGTTCTTGCTGGCATGCTATAAAAGAATACAAACGAAGGGGGAAATCCAGCATTATCTTGGCTGTGATGGGCCAGGAAGCTGGCCTGGGGAGCAAGTATCAACTCAGTTACCTAGGCCAAGGAAATGGGATGCCTTAGATCGAATACAATGCTCCAGATTGCTGGCCAAGCCCAGCATGGTGGCCATCCCTTTTTCTCAATGGCACAATTAGCAGAAAGACACCATATGGACTAAAAGCAGCCCTCTGGTTAGTTTCAAGATAAGTGCCAAAGTGTAAAAAAGAAATCCAATTTGAAATGTTACTAGTTTCTACACTATGGGCATACCCTCTAGTTCAGTAGAACCAGGCAGGTCAGAATGAATTTCTGACAGGCCAATTCTGTACTTGTTCACATGTCCAATGTTTGTGTGGCTCCTGATTCCTGTGGTTATCTGAGTGTGCCTGTCTATAGGGGGCTATTGGGATCATTCCATTTCTAAGCCATCTAGTTAAAAAAGTTATAGAATATACTCAAGGTGTGGATTTGATTAAAACATATTATTTACACATTTTGCAGCTCCATAGGATGAACAACTAACCAGAACCCCCAGAGCCCCCAGGGACTAAACCACCGACCAAAGAGTACACGTGGAGGGACCCAGAGCCCCCAGGGACTAAACCACCGACCAAAGAGTACACGTGGAGGGACCCAGAGCCCCCAGGGACTAAACCACCGACCAAAGAGTACACGTGGAGGGACCCAGAGCCCCCAGGGACTAAACCACCGACCAAAGAGTACACGTGGAGGGACCCAGGGCTCCAGCTGCATATGGAGCAGAGGATGGCCTGTCGCCATCAATGGGAGGGGAGGCCCTTGGTCCTGTGAAGGCTAGATGGATGCCCCAGTGTAGGGGAATGCCAGGACAGGGAAGGAGGAGTGTGTGGGTTAGTGAACAGGGGGAAGAGGGTGGGATGGGGGGTGGTCTTCGGAGGGGAAACGAGGAAAGGTGATAACATTTGAAATGTAAATAAAGAAAATATCTAATAAAAATAAAATAAAGTTCAAAAAGCAGGAGAACTACTAGGAACTCTTTACATGGTTAAATAAAAGTAAGATGGAAGTGTACCGCCGGACATGGTAGCGCACGCCTTTAATCCCAGGGGAGTTCGAGGCCAGCCTGGTCTACAGAGTGAGTCCCAGGACAGCCAGGGCTATGCAGAGAAACCCTGTCTCGAAAAAAACAGAAAAAAAAAAGATGGAAGTGTACCCAAATTTAACAAAACAAAATAGGAAAAAAATGTTAAGATCTGAGAGCTAAGAGATAAATTTACTTTTTGTTTGTTTTGAGGCAGGGTTTCTGACAGACCTGACTATCCTGGAACTTACTCTATAGACCACCAGCTGGCATCTGAACTCATCTTTCTGCCTCTGCCTCCCAAATGCTGGGATTAACAGTATATGCTACCAACAGGCTTAAACTTTCTTTTTTATTTTTTGTTTGTTTTTGTTTTTCAAGACAGGGTTTCTCTGTGTGGTCCTAGCTATTCTGGATACAGCTCTGTAGAACACCAAGCTGGCCTGGAACTCACAAAGATGGAGATCCACCTGTCTGCCTCCTTACTACCTTGTTACAATGTGGCAGAGATCCCAGCATTTTATGAGAAATTCCACTAAATATGTTATAGGTCTGCAGAGTGCTAGGATTAAAAGCACGCACCATCACCACCTGACTGATAGATGTACTTTGAAGTGGACAAAGTAATCCAACGTAGGCCAATAAACTGGTACTTGGCAGTTTGTAGAAAACTCATTACTGGGAATAGGTTAAGAGTTGCCACTCTTAACCCGGGCGTGGTGGCGCACGCCTTTATTCCCAGCACTCGGGAGGCAGAGGCAGGTGGGTTTCTGACTTCGAGGCCAGCCTGGTCTACAGAGTGAGTTCCAGGACAGCCAGGACTACACAGAGAAACCCAGTGTCGAAAAACCAACCAACCAAAAAAAAAAAAAAAAAAAAAAAAGAGTTGCTACTCTTACAGAAGACCCAGGTTCAACTCCCAGCTCTGACATAACCATCTGTATGTAACCCCAATTCCAGGGGATCTGACACCCTCTTCTAGCATATAATGTACCCTGAATGTACATGTGCACAGACATAAGTACAGGCAAAAATTTATATACATAAAAGCAACTTAAAAATAAAATGTTGGGCTGGAGAGATGGCTCAGTGTTTAAGAGCGCCGACGGCTCTTCCGAAGGTCCAGAGTTCAAATCCAAGTAACCACATGGTGGCTCACAACCATCCATAACGAAATCTGATGCCTTCTTCTGGAGTATCTGAGGACAGCTACAGTGTACTTACATATAATAAATAAATAAATATTTAAAATAATAATAAAAATAAAATGTTAACAAAAAAGAAAAAAGAAAACTCATTACAATGGCTGGGCAAGAAAGTTGGGATATATATAACCCCTGAATCATGACTAATAAGCTTTCGAAGCCTCCAAAACAGTGACCATTCCCAGGGTCCTTTGTCTAATGAACAATGCAATGACCCATTTCCAAGCTGCTACCTGCTTTCCTTACTTGACTGTCGAGCGCCGCCTGCCGGTTACATGGCTCCCTACACTTGACAATAACTTACAATGAATCACATGGTCCACATATACCACCACTACCAAAAAAGAAAAAGAAAAGAAGGAGGAGGAGGAGGAGGAGGAGGAGGAGGAGGAGGAGGGAGGGGGAGGAGGAGGGAGAGAGGGAGGGAGGGGGAGAAGAGAGGGGGGAAGAAAGGAAGGAAGAAAAGGAAAGGAAAGGAAAGGAAAGGAAAGGAAAGGAAAGGAAAGGAAAGGAAAGGAAAGGAAAGGAAAGGAAAGGAAAGGAAAGGAAAGGAAAGAAAAAAGGAAGAGAAAGAAAGAGAAAGAGAAAGAGAAAGAGAAAGAGAAAGAGAGAAAGAGAAAGAGAAAGAGAAAGAGAAAGAGAAAGAGAAAGAGAAAGAGAAAGAGAAAAAGAAGAGGATAAGGGAGGGGTCAATAGAAATGGAGAAAAGAAAAAGAATAGAGAGGCCTAAATGCCTATATGTCAGGCTGGGGAACGAGCTCAGTTATATAGTTGCCTGCTATATAAGAATGGGTGCAATCCCCAGAACCCATATTTAAAAATAAAAGTTGGGCACAGAGGGACACACTTATAATCCCAGTGCTGGGAAGGTAAAAGTAGAGCTAGCCAGATACCTGGAGCTCACTAGCCAACCAGCCAACATGAGCCCCAGGCCAGTGAGAGATTCTGCCTCAAATAGAAAGGGAGACAGGACCGAGGAATGACATAAAAGGGTAACCTCTGGTTCTCACACATACATGTATGTACACAAGTATACACTCTTGGGGGGGAGGGGCTAATTGTCATCTCTTTGTGCCTCATTTTCTACCAGGGATCCATTCACAGGACTCTCTTTGAGAACCTCCTCCTCTGACCCTCGCTCCAGATGGCTGAAGGCCAAACCTATCTACTAAGCTACTAGACTCCACTTCCTGGGCAACTCTTAACACAGTTCCAATCTGAAATCACAATCAGGCTCATGACGTCACTTCTCGTTACACAGGATGAGGCTCTTAATCTCTAAATCTAGAATTCAAATTCCTCCAAAATGGGACAGTTTTTGAGCACTGACAAGATGGCACTAACAATGTTTCAGCATTTGACCTTAGGTGACAGGACATTAAAGTGTACTCAAAATACTTTGTAAAATTATACTACTAAATTCAGGCTGTATATAAACTATATGTGAAACATAAATACGTAAATAGCTAATAGCTATAGGACCATATATAAATGCTGTATTTAAACTTGTATCCCATTAGCAAATATGTAAATTAAAGTCAAGAATATTTCCTGTCTAATCTGAAACACGTCCTAATCCTAACCTTTTCCTACAACCCACACAGCCTCTGGCCCAGGCAAACCCCCAGGCTAGGAAACCTCTTATTTAAAGACCTAACTTCCTCAACCATAAGAAAGGCCAGCTGCTTGTGCTGCCCGTGGGGTAAGCAACAGGTTAGCTGGAGACCTTTGGAGCCTAAAGCGACATGCTGACAAAAAGCTTAAGATGATGATAAAGACAGGAAACGTTACACTCCTGGTTCTTTTTTACCTTTTAGAGCCAAAATGTTTCTTATCAAACTTGAGTATATTAGATGCTGCCCTAGGGAATTTGACACTTCTAACACACAGTGGAGAGGAACTTATTCCCCACTTGGGACTTGATGTATGGCTTTAAACTTTTCAAATTCAAAGAGTACTCTTTTAGGAAAACTATGACCATGGACACACTGAATGACAAGAGAAATTTCTAAAGGTGTAAAGCCCCAACTGTGTCTTGTGAACAAATCCCATTTTTCCTGCAGACTCCACAGCCAATTCAGCCAACCATCCTATGGGTGGTCTTAAGAGCCTCCTCTGTAAGAGTAAGAAATTGGAACTTTTTTGTCTGCACTGTTTTCGGCTCTGGTATTCCCACAGCATCTGGTTCCTGAAATGGGGGGGGGGTGACTTTCTATTCTGGTCAAGCCTATTTTTTTTCCGAGACAGGGTTTCTCTGTGTAGCCCTGGCTGTCCTGGAACTCACTCTGTAGACCAGGCTGGCCTTGAACTCAGAAATCTGCCTGCCTCTGCCTCCCAAGTGCTGGGATTAAAGGCGTGAGCCACCATGCCTGGCTAAGCATATTTTTTAATTATGAAGCCTGGGAATTCAACACCATATCACTAATACCCCACCAAAACTGTTCTCCAACAGGAGGGCTCCATTTAAGCTCCATGAGATGTAACTGACCTAGAGTTCTCTGGGAAACCAGCAAGGGCTGAGCTCTCTTGCTTGCACATGCTCGGTGTGTGTGTGTGTGTGTGTGTGTGTGTGTGTGTGTGTGTGTGTGTGTGTGTAACAGCTGCATGACAATTAATCACCCCAAACAGGAGCAGATATTATTTGGTGCAACATGACTCATACTAGCCAAAAAACAGAAACGACTCCAAGTTATAAGTGGATAAGCCAAGTGTCCTATATTCATATTGTGGGCTGTTACTCAGCCATAAATGAAGCAAAGTACAGATACATGCTACATTCATCACAGATGGGTCTCAAAAATATACTAAAACAATTCTATTTATACAGTGTGGTCATAAAAGTTCACTCCAAAAAACAGAAAGGTATATTAGCAACTAGCAGAGCCTGGGAGGAATGAACGGTAAAAGAGGAACTGGGATGATAACTAAGGAGTAACTGGTTTCTCTCTGAGGCAATGGAAATGTTCTAAAACTGATCATGGTGATGGTCATAGAACTCTGAATGTTATATTAAAAACTACCATATAGCCAGGGAGCCATATATCAAGTTACATCTGGAGATTTAATGGGAGCAAAGAAACCTGACCCCAGCAATTCCAACAGGCTAAACTTGGCCTACACAGCCTTATTGTTCCAATAATCTAGGGTAAGTGCAGGCTCATGTCAATAGCTCTTCCTAGCCTTAAAGGGGCATGGGTAGGTTAGGTAGACAGATACTCCTTAGTGTACCATGCCTTAGCAGAACCAAGCAGGAATCTTACCTAGAGGAAAAAAGACAGGACACAAAATAAAGACAGTGGTGCTATGCTTTCATCTTGTTTTTAGTTATCTTGTGGGCCCATGTGAAGACTAAATACTATTAAGAATACACAGTTTCTATACTGAAAGACAGCTCAGTGGTTAAAGTCTTTTGCTGATTCTCTTCCAGAAGACCTGGATTTAGTCCCCAGCACACACATGAAGCGGTTTACCTATATAATTCTAGCTCCAAGGGATTCCTGTGCCTCCTTCTGGCCTCCTTGGGCACCCAAACACACAGCCATGCATACATATGCAGGAATTTTAAAAATTAAAACCTTTTAAAAATACACTTTGTAGTTATCTGTTACAATCTGATTCATAACTTAAGAGATCTGTCATAATAAACCCAAAGAAATGAGCTCAGCCTTCCTATTTCTGTTTATTCAGAGATAACCAAGGCAAGACCTACAAAAGTCCCTCTACTAACACAAATCCCTATTAGGCCCAGGCACAGCTACAAGACACCAGGTAAAGAGCCTGCCTACAGGGTAGGTAGTGTTCTGTCCCATCCCTTCTCTTCATCCAACAATAAATGGCAGTCTGCCAAGTTCTGGGGACAGTGTGAGGGGACCACAGGGCTGTTCTTCTGCAACTATCCTGCTGTCAACGCTTCTGCAGGCACAGTCTTAGGCTACTGTTTAATCAGAGAGGAGATGTATGACTATAAAATGCAAGCCAGGACAATGAGATCAGCAATTTTAGGTCATGTTTTCTTATGTTCATTAAAGAAGAACACAACCAAGAAAAATAAACTTCAGAAAGAAAAAAGGGAAAGAAAAAAAGACCAACTGAAGTTAGATTAATAGCCATACAACACCAACACAGAAATAACAGCCAGACTTCTTTCAAGCAAGCGCACATTCAGGAAGGCCAGATGGAAATGTTTAAGTACCAGTCCCAATGAACTTAACAGAAATGTGTTGCTGCTAATTGCCCTGCCCTGCTGTCTCATTCCCATTTCAACAGAAGACAGTTGAAGGGACATTTCCAAGGACACATGGGACCAGCTCCTGTTACCTTCCCATAATATACCTACCCTAGAAGGTAAGAAATATGATTTGGCATACAATTCTAAGGCCTCTTTGGGTTGGAAACAAAATGCTAATCAAAACTTATACGACTTCTTTCCTGGTAAGGCCATTAGGTCTCAGTTCACTCTCAGAGCCTATGCTCATCTAGAGAGCAAACCTCACTCATCCTTCTAATCTAACCTATGGGAGAATTTACCCAAGAAAGAGAAATAAAGCACAGCACCCTGGTTAAGATGGCACAGTGAGTAAAGGTGCTTACTGCCAAGCCCGATGGGACCCACATGTTAGAGAACTAACTCCTGCAGGTTGTCCTCTGACCTCTACATTAGCACACTATGGCTCAAACACTGTGTGCCAGTCCCATGAAACAGAAGCCACAGCACCAGTATGTATGAACATCACATCACACACACGTTTAAACATGTAAAAATTATTTTTTATTTTAAATCAATTTGAGATTATAATTATGCCATTCCCCTCTCCCCCTTCCTTTCCCATGAACTCCCCCATCTTGTCCATGGCTCTCCTGTAAATGTGTGGCCTCTTTCCTTATTTATTGTTACATCATACACAAACACACACTCCTAAATAAATACAACCTGCTCAATCTGTATGATGTTATTTGTATGTATGCTTTCAGGGCTGACCATCTGGTACTGGATAACCAATTGGGGTGCTCTTCTCTGGAGTAAACTATTTCCCTGCTCTCAGGATTCCTTAGTTGTGTATAGTTCCTTGTCTAGGGTTAAAGCCTCTGAGCTTTTATTTCCCATCCATATTAGCACATCTATGGTGTCATCTTTGAAACTGTTTTAATTTTTAAAAAGCATGGAAGTGGTGGAGAGATAAGAGGTTTTAGTTCTCAGCAACCCTGTAACAGCTACAGGCTATAACTTCAGTTCCAGAGTATGGAGAGCTCTTGGGGCCACTTCTGGAAATTTGGCAGGAATTTGATGTTGGGCTAGGACAGGGAAATAGGCTCAGGTAAGAATCTGACTTTAAGCCGGGCGTGGTGGCGCATGCCTTTAATCCCAGCACTCGGGAGGCAGAGGCAGGCGAATTTCTGAGTTCGAGGCCAGCCTGGTCTACAAAGTGAGTTTCAGGACAGCCAAGGCTGTACAGAGAAACCCTGTCTCGAAAAACCAAAAAAAAAAAAAAAAAAAAAAAAAAAAAAAAAAAAAAAAAAAAAAAAAAAAAAAAAAAAAAAAGAATCTGACTTTAAACTAATACAAGGAAGTAGATTCAAGATCTTGACTATCAAACTGGGTGTGGTGGCACATGCCTTTAATCCTGCAGAGGCAGGTGGATTTCTGAGTTTGAGGCCAGCCTGGTCTACAAAGTGAGTTCCAGGACAGCCAGGGCTACACAGAGAAACCCTGTCCCGAAAAATAAAAAAATAAAGAAAGAAAGAAAGAAGGTCATGACTATCTTGGCCCTTGAATACCACCAGACTTTGTTTATTGTATTGTTTGTTCCATGACCTAAAACTGACCTTATTCTTTGCATGTACTTAGAATAATGGTATAAAAGCAAACTGGAAAAAAATAAACCTGCTTCTGCTTCTGCTTCAGAACTGGATGAGGTCATGCTACAGTGTTGTCTAATCATCTTTTTCTTTTCAATTCTCACTCCCTCCCTGGAGAACCTGTTGACTGACTGACTTTGTCACCAGATGATCAAACGCCCTCACCTAGCCTCTGAGAATTTGAGAACACTCAAACATACATTGCACAGATATAAAATGCATGCAAAACAACCATATGCATAAAAAAATAAGTGAACTTTTCTTTTAAAAAAAGCATATGAGGGGGCTGGCGAGATGGCTCAGTGGTTAAGAGCACCGACTGCTCTTCAGAAGGTCCTCGGTTCAAATCCCAGCAACCACATGGTGGCTCACAGCCATCCACAATGAGATCTGACGCCCTCTTCTGGTGTGTCTGAAGACACCTACAGTGTACTTACATATAATAATAAATAAACCTTAAAAAAAAAAGCATACGAATGGAGATTTTGGTAAAACCTGCCATTCATTTTGTGGCAAGATAAATACCATTAGTTGGTATGAATCATTAGAGCAGTAATTTTCAACCTCCTTGATGATGTAACTCTTTAATGCAGTTCCTCGCGCTGTGATGGTCCCCCCAACTATAAAATTTTGTTGCAACTTTATAACTAGAATTTTGCTGTCATAAATCATGTTAATATCTGATATGCAGGATATCTAATATGCAACCCTTGTGAAGGTTTGTTGAACACCTCCCCCCAAGGAGGGGTCATGACCCACATGCTGAGAACCACTGGCTTAGGGGTAAAAGGTGGCTTGCTGCCAAGCTTGGTAATTTGAGTTGTTCTCAGAATCCACAAGGTAAAAGAAGACAACAGATCCCCTGGAGGGCTCATCTGACCTTGACATACATGCTACACATGCCAAGACACAGTGCTGCCCCCATACATAAAAATAAACGCAATGTGTTTTAGAGCCCACCTGCTTATGACTGAATCCTCTATCTACCACTACCTGTTTTACCTCATGAAAGCTGTTAACCTCTGCGTGCCTTGCCGATCAGCCTTTACTTCATTGCTGGGTTTGCTGGCAGTGAGTGGTAAAAACAGATATATGCTTTGCTCCCCTTAAAGGAAGTGATTCATTCTTTGCTGTTGTGTAGTCTTTGTAGAAGCCCTTTAAAGGGTTGAGGAATTAGCTTCAATTCTTTATCCTTTTATCTTGAATAGGTGTAAAATTTTATCGAATTACTTTTTCTGTCCTCATTCATTATGACAGTGTAAAGTTTTCTTTGGCCTATCAATATAGTGGATCAGATTTATTTTTGTCTGATAGTTTTTAATTATTGAAACATTCTTATATACCTGGATGAAGTTATTATTACTTGGTCTTTAAGTAATTGTTTTCTAAATTGCTGAATATTATTTGTTAAGGATTTGTCTACCAGTTTTGGAATATCTTTGTCTGCTTTTGGTATTAGAATACTGCTGGCTTCATAAAATTTAGAGGCCTTCTCTGCTGTCTTCAAGAGAATATGGCAACTTAGTTTTCTTTGAATGTCTGTTAGAACTCTTTAGTGAAACCTTGTAGCTTCAAGATTTCTTTGGCATTCTTTTTTTTTTTTTTTTTGTTTTTTTCGAGACAGGGTTTCTCTGTATAGCCCTGGCTGTCCTGGAACTCACTTTGTAGACCAGGCTGGCCTCAAACTCAGAAATCCGCCTGCCTCTGCCTCCCGAGTGCTGGAATTAAAGGCGTGCGCTTATCTATGTATTTATTTATTTATGTCATCCGGGAACTGTTTTCTACTCTGTGGGTCCTCAGGAATGAAAGATGGATATTCAGGCTTGGTGGCAAGTGACTTTACCTGCTGAGCCATCTCATCTGCCCTTGGAGTTTTCACACTACAAATTAAGTTTTCTTTAGTTGTACAGTTGTTAAGATATTGCCCTTTTCATACTGAGCAAACTCAGTTTTGCTGAAATATTATGACAGTGTTGCTGAAATATGCTCATTTCTTCTGTAAGCTGTCAAATGTGTGTCTGTATCAAGTTGTTGATAGTATTTCCCTACCCTAGTGCCTGAGGGGTCTGTAATGGTTTGTTTGGTTGGTTTGCTTTTGCCCAGTACTTTCCTAGTATAGGCTTTCTGATTTTACCCAGTACTTTCCTAGTATAGGCTTTCTGATTGTTTTGCTTTGTCAGCCTTGTTGGTTTGTCATTTCCCTAATTTACTTTTTTTTTTTTTTTTTTTTTTTTTTTTTTTCGAGACAGGGTTTCTCTGTATAGCCCTGGCTGTCCTGGAACTCACTTGGTAGACCAGGCTGGCCTCGAACTCAGAAATCCTCCTGCCTCTGCCTCCCGAGTGCTGGGATTAAAGGCGTGCGCCACCACACCCGGTGTACTTTTTATTTTTTTAATGAAAGAGCTTTTATTTATTTCCTCTGAGCCTATTGTTTGTTTTTTTTTCCTTAAATTGGGAACAAAGACTGGTGATTTAAGACTTTAAAATGGAGACTGTTCCCCTAAATATTCTCTATCATGAGACGGTTTTCACTAGTAGCAAGTGTCACTTCCATATACTCCATAAAAAGCAGGCCATCTTAGGTGACTGACAGTTTTCTACAGCATTTAATTAAGAAGTTGCTGACTTAAATACAGGAAATTATGGTTGTGTTATTTGAGGCTTAAGTTCTAAACAGTAACTTCTAGAAATTCAGATTGTCAAATTAGAGCTAAATGCCCTTGTTGATCAAGACTTTGGAGCTAGAAAAGACCTTAGACAGAGGGGTCAGCAAATTAAAGTCCTTAGGCCAAATCCTGCTTAGCTGCTCTGCTCTAATCTGACCCTCCAGCTAAGCATTTTTAAAGAGTTGCGAATTATGGGTAAGTAAAGAGACTTGGGCCTGAATTGCCTGCACCACCTGAACATTTTACTTTGTGGATCTGTACAGAAAATGTTTCCATATTCCTCTGCCTTGAGGTCACAGAGCTCCAGTAAGGTTGATGGTCTGAGTCATCTGGAAAGATTCTGAAGGACAGGTTCTCAGGCCCCTCACATGGCCCTTTTTCCATCTGGAATTTGTCACAGCATATGGCTCTGTTTATGTTTAGATTGTTTTGACTTGTGTCCTTTGTCTTCTTTCTATTATTCTCCCATGGCAGTTATATTTCTCTCGCCTTCTATAAACACTTGGAGGTCCACTGTAGGACCCCACCCAAATGTGAATTTTGCTAATTGTGCTGTGGGGGAGGCTTCCTGAGGGACAGTTCCAAACAATAATATTTTTTGCCATCACAAAGTATATGTTCGAACTGTTTGATCTCTTTGAATGCTGTTTCACTGTTAATTCACAGCCTGGCACATATACTCCGACAGAAATCTTTGAATTGTTCACGGAAATACAAATAACAATATTAGAGACCTGACTTGTAAGGGATTCTGTCCACTTAAAAGTTAAGTCAGAAAGCCGGGCGTGGTGGCACACACCTTTAATCCCAGCACTCAGGAGGCAGAGGCAGGCGGATTTCTGAGTTCGAGGCCAGCCTGGTCTACAAAGTGAGTTCCAGGACAGCCAGGGCTATACAGAGAAACCCTGTCTCAAAAAACCAAAAAAAAAAAAAAAAAAAAAAAGTTAAGTCAGAGCCGGACGTGGTGGCATACACCTTTAATCCCATCACTCGGGAGGCAGAGGCAGGTGTATTTCTGAGGCCAGCCTAGTCTACAGAGTGAGTTCCAGGACAGCCAGGGCTATACAGAGAAACCCTGTCTCGAAAAACCAAAAAAAAAAAAGTTAAGTCAGTACAGAGGCCAGGGTGTCAGCCCAGCATGTGGGAGGCAGAGGCAGGCTGATTTCTTTGAGTTCAAGGCTAGTTTGGTCTACATAGAGCTCCAGGCCAGCCAAAGCCACATAGTGAGAGCTTGTCAATCAATATTCCTTCTCCTCTCCCTCCTCCTAATAGTAAAAGTAATAGTAGTAGTAGTAGTAATAATGTTAATGAATAGAAGCTAGATAGTCATTATGAAAAAGTGGCAGTCTTGTACCAGTCTTTAGTACCACTAAAGATGGCAATGGATGGCAGTCTTTAGTACCACTCTTTTGGTACTAAACCATGCCATCCACTGTCCTTGTGCATGCTGTAGAAGTGCTATGTCACTTGCTGTCCCCAACTGTTTTTTGGGTGGAGGGGTGCTTTTTTAACACGAGTTAAACCTCATGCCTTAGCTTCCTAAAATACTGGGATTACAGGCGTGCACCACCAAGCCTGGCCAACCCTACACTTTTCTCTTGTGCCCCTTTTTTGGATGAAGCTAAAGAGAATGATTACTACTCTCCTATCCCTTGAGCCAGCATGAGATGTGGCCTAATTATTTGTCATGAGGATATGAGGGGAAGTGGTGACTGAGGACCTTTATACCTCCCAAAGAAGATACCAATGTTGTCATAAACAGAAGGGGGTGGCTAGTTGACTTAGGCTAGATTATTTTTTGAATGTTCTTTTCTGCTTTCATTCTTTTCATAGCTGTTGCCAGAGTTTACTCTTTCCTTCTTCTGAATGCATGCTGCCGAAATTGATGTATCACAGGATGACTTGTGATCTTTGAGTCCTTCCTAGATGTGTCATATTGTTTTCTCGGTGTCAAATACAGTAGTTCTCAACCTGTGGGTCAGATCCCCTTTGAGGGTCAAATGACCTTTTCATAGGGGGTCAGTCACCTAAGACCATCTGAAAACACAGATATTGTGATATCACATTATGATAACATGATTTATAACAGTAACAAAATTACAGTTATGAAGTAACAATGAAAAAAACTTTATGGTCAGGGGTCACCCCAATATGAGAAATTGTATTAAAGGGTCACCACCACATTAAGAAGACTGAGAACCTCTAGGTGGCCTAGGCCAGCCTGATCTATGTAGTGAGTTCTAGAACAGCCAGGACTATACAGTGAGGCACTGTCTCAAAAAAACAAAGGAAAAAAATATAAATCTACAGAAAACTACTTTAGCAGTTTCTTTTTCTATAGCCTCTTCAAGCCAGAATCTTTATTCAAAGAAAAACAAATCACAAAACATGTTAGCTTTTTTTTTAACATTTGTTTGTGAGTAGGATCCCTTGTAGACATCTGAAGACAATTTGAGGGAGCTAATTCTCTCCTATTATGTGGGTTCCAAGGATTGTACCAGCTGAACCATCTCACCAACTCAGTTATTTTGTTGAAAGTCTCACCTTACCATATTTTTATACCTCATACCAAAAGGAGTTAAGTTAATAGCAAGCTCTTTCTTCTAACACCAAAACCACCAAAGCTTCAAACTAGACAAAGGAGACCTAGAAACAGCAGACATTTGTCCAGGAAGGCCTATGATCTTCATTGCCAACACCTCAAAGCCAAAACTGAGACACCTAAGCTTCAAACCTTCAACATTAAGTGCCATTATAAAACATGCCACTTTAGAAAACATAATTTCTAAAAGGCTGATCCAAGGTATCAGTCCTGAAACTATTTTTTAACAGTTTCTTTTTAATTTTTTATTAAACTACATTTTAGAAACCTTTATATTCTACTCTATTTTCTAAGGCCAATAGAAAACTCTGGAAGGCCTGTGGGCTGGCACATCACTTAGCCTTGTTTGAACACTAAGACCTGTCTGAACTCCTGGAAAAGAGAGACATTTTAGCAGTTTCTTTTTCTGTAGCCTCTTCAAGCCAGAATCTTTATTCAAAGAAAAAAAAAAAACCCAAAACATGTTAGCTTTTTTTTTTTTTTACATTTGTTTATGAGTAGGATCACTTTTAGACATCCGAGGACAATAATGCCTTTGCTATGCAACCCAGGCATGACATGAACTTGGAATCCCCCTACCTCAGTATCTCCACTGTCTGCAGATCACAGGTACCACACTCTTGCAAATGTCCAGTAGTTTAATAAATGAATCCTTAGCTACAAGAATTAGCTTAGTGTAGATACATTAGGGAGACACATCACTTAGCCTTGTTTGAACACTAAGACCTGTCTGAACTCCTGGAAGAGAGAATTTAGTGTAAGTAAAGCAACACCATGGACATTGATTGCCCAGGCTTCTCACTAGGGAATTTCCACTCTAGTGTAAAAATAATCTGGTCATTCCTAGGTTCAACTCACAAATGAACTTATTCCACCTCTTCTTTTGCCAGAACTTTCCAAATCTCTTGAGTAAGCTAAATTTGTACATTTTTATATCTACCTAAGCACCTTTAACAGCTAGCACAGTTCCAAAGTATTTAGTCCTAAATATTGTAATTAGTGTTAAGTAGTTTATGTATCACTTGATGATCTTCCAAGCATTTTATTGATTATCCCACCCAACAGCACAATGTTGTGTGATTTTGGTATCATTAATGCCTTTATGGAGAGGAAAGCATTAAGATGCATTTGTTAAACTACACAGCTCAGATTTTCAATGAATCTAGAAAAGCTATTGGCTCATTTGGGTTTGGGATGTACTAGTATAGCCTTGTCCTCAATGACTTCTCCAAGAAGACAGATGACAGTATTGTTTTAATGAAATCTAAGCCCATCCCACCATAGGGCAGCAGAATTTCTCCCTGAGATACGGAAATGCCTAGTTGTTAAGGGTATAAAAGAGCATTTGTGCATGATTTCCATTTTTTGGTTTGCAGACTCAGTTGAGTCTGCAAACCAAAAAACTCTTCACTTTTCAAAAGAAGCAAGCTTGTAATTGAACTACCATGAAACAGTGGGTAGAGCTGCAGGGCTCACCAGCAGTTTGGGGTTACAATTGTAGACAAATGGTAGATTAAACACCCAGAATAATTACTTACTACAAAAAGTCAACTCACTCATAGCCATACTGGACAAATTTTTAAACATACAACCACAAGACAATATCTTTTTTTTTTTTTTTTTTGGTTTTTCGAGACAGGGTTCCTCTGTGTAGTCCTGGCTGTCCTGGAACTCACTCTGTAGACCAGGCTAGCATCGAACTCAGAAATCCGCCTGCCTCTGCCTCCAAAGTGCTGGGATTAAAGGTGAGCGCCACCATGCCCGGCTAAGACAATATCTTTTAATGATGCCTTTGCTATGCAACCCAGGCTTGACATGAACTTGGGATCCCCCTACCTCAGTATCTCCACTGTCTGCAGATCACAGGTCCCACACTCTTGCAAATGTCCAGTAGTTTAATAAATGAATCCTTAGCTACAAGGATTAGCTTAGTGTAGATACGTTAGGGAGTTGCAATTAAAGATTGGCATCACTATTCTTTAAAATAGTAAATCCAAAAACAAAAGTACCAAGATCAAAGTTACTAAAGGCCTCAGGGCCGAAACCTCCACTCCTAAGGAGCTGCCAATTCAAATAAAGGTTTTAATTGTATGCAGAGGAGATGAGAAGATTCCAAACTGGTAATTCCAACACAATATCCAAACTGGCTCTCTCTTCTCAAAACAAAGAAGACAAATTGCCTACCAGTTATTCGACTGGAAACTCCTCTCAATGGCTCATACGGGACTTTAGTTAACTTGAAAAAGTACCTTTCCTCTATTGAGAGGCGGGGAGGAGGTTGTCAGTGCCTTGGTTCTATGTTTTTAGCAGCAAGTGTCCCTCCCAAAGCATTTAAAACATGAGAAAAAGCCGGGCATGGTGGCACACGCCTTTAATCCCAGCACTTGGGAGGCAGGGACAGGCGGATTTCTGAGTTCGAGGCCAGCCTGGTCTACAGAGTGAGTTCCAGGACAGCCAGAGCTACTCAGAGAAACCCTGTCTCGAAAAACCAAAAAAAAAAAAAAAAAAAAAAAAAAAACCATGAGAAAAGCATCCAATGAAAGCTAATAGAGGTGTCTGATATAAAGTACAAATTGACTTTACCATATGCTACCTCCATCAGCTTAAAGAAATGGAGATCAGAGCTAGAGAAATGGCTCAGTGGTTAAGAGCACTCACTGACTGCTCTTCCTGAGGTCCTGAGTTCAATTCCCAGCAACCACATGGTGGCTCTCAACCAACTGTAATGGGATTTGATGCCTTCTTCTAGTGTGTCTGAAGAGAGCAGCAATGTACTCACATATATAAAATAAATAAAATCTTTTTTAACAAAAGAAAGAAATGGAAATCATGTAGAAGCATTATGGCTTTTTTTTTTTTTTTTCGAGACAGGGTTTTCATTGTATAGCCTTGGCTGTCCTGGAACTCCCTCTGTAGACCAGGCTGGCCTTGAACTCATAAATCCACCTGCCTCTACCTCCCAAGTGCTAGGATTAAAGGCGTGCACCACCACGCCCGACGCATTGTGGCTTTTTAAAAAAATGTTTCATACAAAACTTTGATCAAAATTTTAATTGTAGGCCCACAAAATAAATTCCCAGCCATAGGATTATTTTGGCTGAAGTCATCTTGAGCATGATCAATGCTAGGAAGAATCTTCTACAAATACAGAGGAGAGTTGATTTAAATAACAACAAAAAAGTTGCAACAAAGCAAATCAAACAGACGAGTCAAAGCAAGGCAGATTCTAATCATGGTCATCTTCCAAGCAGTCTATAAATCATTTCAAATACAATTCACTTATGGTAGAAAACCTAGCCAAGTAGAATCAATGTCCTCCTCCAAAGCTGTGTAATAGTGAGACACCCTGAGCACCAAAGCAAAGTGAAAGACTGGGTGCGGGGATTTCAGTAAAAGCAAGAACTTGGATAGGAATTGATCTTCTGGGCTGATAACTGAGTTTATATTCATCCACAAGGTACTGAAGACCCAAGAATGTTTTGTAAATGGGAAAGGGGATCAAATGATCCAGCCTTTCTGCCAATGGAGACAAATGGTGAGACTGTGGCCAAGAACTAGAAGCCTGAAAACAGATGAGCAGCGAATTTTGAGTGCTCTGAGCGGGTGCTCTCACAGTAAGACTCAAGGACAGGGCAGAGGAGGTTCTTGGGATAGAGTGTGTCAACGTATTCTGATCCAGTTGGAGGGACTGTCTTCTGTTTAGTGTTGAGGTTTTTATTATTGTTGTGGCCATTAACATCATCATCCTGTGCCCTTACAGACACTGGCCAGCAGAGGGAGGCAGATTTCCTAGTGTTGTACTTACAGGCAACTGGAAGCTGACTTACTCTGGGCCTCTGAAAAAGCAGTAAGAACTCTTATTCTAATTTTATTTTTTGTTGTTGTTTTGTTTGGTTTTGTTTTTCAAAGGCAGTGTTTCTCAGTCTCTGAGTAATATTTCTGGCTATTCTAAACCTAGCTCTGTAGACCAGGCTAGCCTTGAACCCCAGAGATCCTGTCTCAGGCTGGCCTTGAACCCCAGAGATTCTGTTGGAATCAAGCTTTTATCAGCATCTGAATTAACCCAAAGGAAGATGTTTATGATGCCAATTTAAGAAATGCCATTTAAAGCCGGACGTGGTGGCGCATGCCTTTAATCCCAGTACTCAGGAGGCAGAGGCAGGCAGATTTCTGAGTTTGAGGCCAGCCTGGTCTACAAAGTGAGTTCCAGGACAGCCAGGGCTATACAGAGAAACCCTGTCTCGAAAAACAAAACAAAACAAAACAAAACAAACAAACAAAAAAAAAAAAAAACCACGCCATTTAAGAAAGTTCATTGTAGGGTAGAACGAAAGCTTTCTCACCCAGTCATCAGTCCCCCAAGGCTCTAAGGTTAAAGCAAAAGAGGCACAAATCCTTTGTGGAGGAGAAATGTAAAGGATGAGGGGACAAAATAAGATGCTGGTGAATTGGAAAATGGCTAAATCTAATAAAGAGTGGCTAAAGCTTTACAATTTATTTTAGCTACTGGAGTCACACAAAGAAGGCATGGCTCCACCAGAAAGTAGTTCACCAGGACAAATTATGAGAGCCACAGACAGATTTACATAGGCCCAAGAGGAAGAAATCCCAAGCACTAAACAACCAGCAGCTTCCTGGGGGAAGGAAGGTGGTGCATTCTCTAACAATTAATGTTTCCCCGGAAGGACCCGAGGAGTTTGGGTGATAGCTTATCACACTAATAATTGAAATGCCTTCAGCCAGAATTTAGGACAATTACCTGTGTGGGCACTACTGAAATTTTTGGGCTCTAGTAGGCCTTTTTAGGTACCGTTAACATACCTAAAAGAGTAGCTATAGCATATCTACAGTCTTGTTTTATTTTGAGACAGGGTCTCATGAATCCCAGGCTGAACTCAACTATGTAGTAGAGGATGGCTTTTAAAGTCTAATCTTCTTACTCCACCTAGAAAGTGCCGGGATTACAGGCACAGTGGGAGTAATCAACACAAGACTTCGTGTATGCTAGGTAAACTGAAGTCTCCAACCCCATTTCTCCAGAAACCACCAAATTTCCCTCACACTGTGGGGCATGGAAAAAATAACCCAATTGGCAATCACTACCTTAAAAATTAGGACAGCAGCAAAGGCCTTGCAATCAAATAGGTAATCTCACATAAAGGTTGAAAATCTCAAAGAGGATAGGTGAGTCGTCCCATCATTCAGTTTGCATGAAGATCTTGGGTTCAAGGCCAGCCTCCACTGCACAAGCCCCTCTTTCCTCCCAAAATCTGGAAACCTCAATGGGCCTAATTTACTGATACTTAAAATGTGGACTAGGCCTGCCAAAGGCGCACAAGCAAGTAATAAGCATGCTTCAAAAGTGTACTTTAAAGCAGAACCTGAACCTGGTAGAGGGCACTCCAAATAAAATAAAGGTGTGGGCAAAGCCACAATCTATTAGCATCTAGGTAGGGATTCACACAGGCCAAAAAATCCAACCCAAAGAGCCTTTCAATTTGAATGGAGAAAAATACACCTATATTTTTTTTCACTAACTTAAAATCAGCATGTTCTCCCCTTTATGTCAACTACTCACTCCTACCTGTTCTAACCAATGAAATCAAATGTTTTATACTTCCAGCTGAAAATAGGGATTTTGTTCTGCAGTAGTCTGAAATTCTGTTTACCAATTCTGTTCCTCATGTTAGGCCTGGTTGGTGACCACACCTTTAATCCCAGCACTCAGGAAGCAGAAACAGATATCTGACCTAAAAATGATTTCATTGGTTATGACAGGTAGGAGTGAGTAGCTGACATAAATGGGAGAAAGTGCTGATTTTCAGTTAGTGAAAAATTATAGATCTGTATTTTTCCCCATTCAAATGCATTAATTCACTGACTTAAAATGTTTGTTATGGGCTGGGGATGTGGCTCAGTGACACAGGGTTGCTTCATATGCATAAAGCCCTGCCTAGGTTGCTTAAGGCCCTAGGTTCTATCCCTAGCACCACACTAAAAGGTGATGCAAAACAGACACCCAATCTTTTCAGCTAAGTCGTCTATTCATATTAACCAAGATTTCTGTTTCAAAAGTAAAGTATAGGGGGCTGGAGAGATGGCTCAACAGTTAAGAGCACTGACTGCTCTTCCGAAGGTCCTGAGTTCAAATCCCACAACCACATGGTGGCTCACAATCATCCATAATGAGATCTGGCGCCCTCTTCTGGAGTGTCTGAAGACAGGTACAGTATACTTACATATAATAAATAAATCTTTTTAAAAAAAAGTAAACTGTAGTCTGAATGACGCACATCATTCTACTTCCCTACAAAAAACCATAATCAATGGTCCCAAAGGCAAAATGGATGGCAATAAGTGTATTTCCGAAATCACAACCCAGCCTCATAACTCTATAAAGGAAAGCTGTGCCTGGCTCACATATAAGCATTTATCACACAATTATTAGCATTTATCCACCTATGTCCAAGACACAAATCACTCCACCTCCCAGATATAGTCAATCCAAGACTAAGGCGTGTCCTTGTTATCCACAGCCACATTTTAGAAATGGGGTGATTTAACTACATACATCACAAGGATTTTGTTTTGTTTTGTTTTGTTTTGTTTTGTTTTGTTTTGTTTTTATGAGACAGGGTTTCTCTGTGTAGCCCTGGCTGTCCTGGAACTCACTCTGTAGACCAGGGTGGCCTCGAACTCAGAAATCCGCCTGCCTCTGCGTCCCAAGTGCTGGGATTAAAGTCGTGCACCACCACACCTGGCTATCACAGAGATTTTTAAATTCTCTTCCTTTCCAATAAAGGGGTGCTTGGTAAAAAAAAAAATCAAAAAGTAACAAAAATAATCATAAGTAATCAGACATTTTCAGAGCTGACTGGCTAGCAAGACACTACTCCAACAAGCCAGGAGAACATATAACATCCTACATTCTAAATACCCAGAGCCTTGATTATGGGCTGGGACCAGAACAAGAGTATGTCCTCCACCAGTCCCCAAGATAGTCAGGACTAATTTATTCTTGTTTAGTTTGAGCAGGAATCTCATGTTTCCTCAGAGTTCAACACGTCACTTACAGGATGACCAAAGAGGAGAGTGAAATTTGTTTTAGAAAATACATTTTTCTGAGTTTNTAAATACCCAGAGCCTTGATTATGGGCTGGGACCAGAACAAGAGTATGTCCTCCACCAGTCCCCAAGATAGTCAGGACTAATTTATTCTTGTTTAGTTTGAGCAGGAATCTCATGTTTCCTCAGAGTTCAACACGTCACTTACAGGATGACCAAAGAGGAGAGTGAAATTTGTTTTAGAAAATACATTTTTCTGAGTTTCTTCAACAGTCAGAAGGATAAATCCTATATCTAAGTGGTTAGCTTGCAGGTAGTTTGCCTTGGTAACTTGGTTAGATGGAACTGAAACAATAACATCGCTAAGGAGTTCCAGTTTAATTCCACTAAAATCACAGCATGGAACTGCTCCATTAGGAAGGATTACTGACAAACGGGAAGGGGAGAGCATGCATCCAAGCTCCGCAGCCATTTGACTCACCCTTGAGTCACATCCAATACTTCTATGCCAAGAGGAATGCCTCTTGACTCACTATCAACAATTAAATGTTTTTAGAGACCTCACACATGGATTTTTTTTAACCAAGCACCCCTTTATTGGAAAGGAAGGGAATTTTAAAATCCTTGTGATGTAGTCAAACTACCCCATTTCTAAAATGTGGCTGTGGATAATAAGGACATGCTTTAGTCTTCATTTAATGACAGAACACTTTAAGAACTCCAGATCTTACATAGATTTATACACAACTCCTGAACACAGTGGCTCTTTTTTTTCTAAAAGGTTGTGCACTGTATCATCAAAGTTTTCTTTGGGGGGGGGGGAGCAGAGGTGGGGGAGGGGGTCGAGACAGGATTTCTCTGTATAGCCCTGGCTGTCCTAGAACTCACTCTGTAAACGAGGCTGGCCTCGAACTCAGAAATACACCTGCCTCTCTGCCTCCCAAGTGCTGGGATTAAAAGTGTGCACCACCACTGTTCAGCTAAGGCACAAGGTTTTCCTTTGGATCATTAGGTGCAATCCTTGAGACAGGGTCTCAGTCTATAGTCCAGGTTGGCCTTGAACTCTCCATTCTCTGCCTCCAGGGTATTGGGATTACTTGAATGTGGGTCCAACTCAAAGCTTCCTTGTTTCTTTGTTGTATTAAGGATCCAACCAAGTTCTACTAGACTTAGATGTAAGTCCAATTCAGCTGTCTCTGCCTCTGGGTGCTGAGATTAAAGGTCTGCCAATATAACTGGCTTTAATTCTTATTTTTAATTAGGAGCAAAGTATGAGTTAAAACATTAACAGCTAATGCTTGTCTCTTTTGGAGGAGGGGTGGGTAGAAACAGGCTTTCTCTATGCAGCCAAGGCTGTCCTGGAACTCGATTTGAACACCAGGCTGGCCTCAGACTCAAGAAAAGATCCACTTGCCCCCTCAAGAGCCTTCCTTCACTCACCCTTTATTCTCAGTGTTTAAACTAAGCTGAAGAAGGTTTACTCTTCGGTGGAAGTGCTAGAATTTCTCTGACCCCATGCTGAGCTCACTGTCCCTCCAGCCTACTGGAAATGGGATGCTGGAGATAAAATTCACACCTTCCCAGCTGGGAGGCCTTGCTCTACACAACAGTTTCTTCACATTCCTCACCACTAAACTCACGGTGTTAGAACTCCCATTAACCAATCAGCCCTGTAAGCTGCCAAGATAACAGTAAAAGCTTTGTGATCTTAACACACTCCTCCAGCTCCACCACCCAAGTACCACCTTATTCTCTCCCAACTGTCTCCCTTGCTTCCATCCTCACCTAAGAAAAGTGGGAAGTGAACGATGCTACGTTTTTGGTTTTTTTTTTTTTTTAACTCTATTCCGACCACCCAAGCACACTGGTTTACCTAACAACCCTCTAGTTACCTAACAACCCATACCCAGTAAATGCCCGGAGTGCACACTGTCCTTTGCTTCTTGCTTTCTTTTTTTTTTTTCTCCCCGGGAAGAAAAGATGAGGTTCCAAAACGTTACGAGATAAACCCAAAAGGCCATCCACAGAAGAGAATCAATTAGAAGAGGCAGACTGAAATCCAGGTTTTGTTCCAAATCCCCCCGATTTTATTTTTTGTCTTTACATTTATTGATCTTGTGAGCTCCGAGATCTTTTAGGATTGGAAGAAAAAGTACAAAGTGTGAGCTCAGAAGTTCAAAAGCAATTAAGTCGGTGTTAAAAAAAAAATCCCGACAGAAAAAGCAGAGTGAAATCCACGTGTTCCATTAATGGAGAAACCAGAGAAAAGGAAAGACAGGGGCACCACACTACAAGCGGATGATCTGGTAAGTGAAAGTCTGCCGCAGTCGCACGTTTAAAGGCCCAATCATTCCCGCCCACTGCGCCCAAGCTTGATTCTCTCAAAGAAAAGAAGCCAAGCAGTGCATCCATCCCTACCTACCCTTCAAAATTCCATCAAGCAAAAAAGATTCTCCCAACCATTTCTGCTGAGACCAGGCTCGAATATCTGAGCCTCCCGGATTAGGGGTGATGGTGATGGTGGTGGCTCTAGTTCCCGCGCCCAAATCTCATCCCTCCCCACCCCCAATAATAATAATAATAATAATCGTTTCCTTTCTCTGCCCTCCGGGTCCCTTTTCAGAGGCTTCTTCATCTTCTTAGATGGACTAAAAAACGCTGCAAGCGTTGAGTGGCCCTGGTCCTCCTTCAACCCTCGCTGCCCTTAAGGGGAACCCCCCCGACACACACACCCAAGAGGGAAATTCAGCAGCCTGCCAGAACAGGAAAAGGTGGCGTGGGCAGCGGTCCCGCGCCACACACACCCCTCGCTCAGGCCTGCCTCGCCAACCGTGCCTCGACCGAGCTAAGACGCTCCGGTACCCGCCCCCACCGGGGATCCGCCGCGCCCCAAGGGCTGAAAGGGATTCACACACACACAACACACAACGGGGCTTGGAGGGCGGCGAGCCCTCGTGGACCGACGCTCCAGGCCCGGAAGGGCGGGCGGGCGGACGGGCGGGCGGTGCGACTGGCACACACGGACGCGGTTCTCCCAGGCCCCGCAGTGCGCCAGGCTCCAGCTCAGCCGAAGACCAAACGCGGCGGGGGACCGCGGGGGCGCGGCGCGGCGCGGCCTCTGCCGGTGCACGAGGGCCCGCAGCGTGCTCCGCGCTGCAGCCCGGCAGACGCAGGCGCCGCGCGGCCGTCCGCATTGTTCAGCCTGCCGCGCGCGCCCCGGAGGAGCCTGGCCCTGTGGCCTCGAGCCCCGCAGGCGCGGAGGGAACGGTCGCCCCGCCGCCGCCGCCGCCGCCGCCGCTGCGGCGCCCGGGCAGGTGGCGAGCGGCGCCCTCACCTTTGGCACCGAGCGTGAAGTCGAGCGTGCTGTGTCTTGCTGCTGCCATAGTGTGGCGAGGCCCTGTGCCATGCCTGGGGAGGCGACCGCAGGAGACTGAGGGACCGCGCAGCGTGTCAGGCTGCGGGCCGGCGGGGAGTGCGCTGCGCTGGGGGAGGCCAGGAGTTAGGAGGTGGGCGGGGCCGCGGGCAAGCGACCCGGGGCGCGGGGGCGGGGCCGGCCCGCCTCTTAGAGGAGGAAGCAGGGACGCCTCCAGCCCCGAACTTGAAGCGCTGGGTGTGAGGCCTCGCTAATGGTGGAATCGCGGGCGCCCCACTCCCTGGCATGCGTCACCGATGGCCGCGCCCTGCTCTAAAGCTCTGGCCACGCTCTCCCGCCATTCGCCATCCGTTAGGAGGTCACCTCAGCTTTAAACGGCTCAGCGCGACTTCCGGGGGGGCCTCCCTATACACTTCCCCATATGCCTACCCCTCCTCCCCAAGCAAAAGCCCCAGTTACTTCCTGACTATTTGAAGAAAATAAAATGCTACCAACCCTGTAGTCTTAAAGTACAAGCCTGACTTTTTCTTTAAATGCAAGTGAACCCCCACTGGGATTATTAACAACGTTCTATTGGTAAGGGGTAGTATTTGAGAACAGAATAGAAGGCTCCTGGACATTCAAGTAGCATACATTTTCATGCAAATTTGGAAAAGAATCAAGGACTAAAGCCGAACTGAGAAGTTGCAGATTTGAGAGCCTCTTCCACAGGACTTCACCCTCCCTGGTACCTCTATTTTTTTGTCAATGGGCCTACTGCCTTGTCCTCATTTTTGACCTTTAGTAGCATCCAACAAGATGGGACAAAAGAGAACTGAAGTGCCTGTGGAATGAAGCGATCCTTTATTGCACGAGCAAAATCCCAGGGCAAATTGACTCCATCATTGTATGGGTTGCTGTGCCTCTCCTGATACCAGGAATTTCTGTAATGGTTGTTAAACTTGAGATTTGTGAACTCTGTGTCTCCTCAACAACACAAAGACATTAAGTTTAGCTTTCCCTTAGGCCATTTCTAATGGTCGTTTGGTTTGGTTTGGGTTGGTTTGGGTTTGTTGGTTTGTTTGGGGTTTTTTTGTTGTTATTGTTGGTTGGTTGGTTGGTTGGTTTTGCTGAATCCTTCTCTGTCCTGCAAGAACCTAACACTGATGTCATAATTGTCCTTCACCAACTGCATCTCTTTTCAGTGTGCTCCTACTTCGTTCCTATCCATAGCCATCTGTCTTTATTTCCTTCTCTGGAGACCAGGTCCACTCCATCAACCTCAATGTATCTGCCCCAAGCTCCTCTTTCTCCCTTTCTTCTGGAGTCAAGTCACTGGAACATAGCTGTCCTCCTGTGTGTTTAACAGTAGTGAGGCTTCCCATACAGGACATGTGCTTCATTCCCTGCCAGCATTGGGGTAAGCCACCTGCCTTCCCTTAGCTTCACTATCTGCTGTCACCCTCTTGAATTTCTTGAGAATTTCGGAGCAGAAGGTATCTGAGGTTTAGCTGATACGTATTGTAGCTGATCTTGCTCAGTACATTGTGGAGAGCATTGCAAACCACCATGGGCTCCCAGATGAAGCATATCCGCCCTAGACTTTGTACTTCACCTTGCAAAGGGCAAAATAAGGACAGGTGAAGAACCTTGAGGTACTTTAATGAAGTGATGTCAAAAGAGAGCCATGAAGAGAAGAGGATGCTCAATATAAGATTAGTATTGTCAGGATGATGTTAGCAGTTTACTGCAAGGGTCTTCTCATTAATCTGCATAATCCTGGCAAGACTATTAAAGATAAGAAACGGGAGCCTGACATTAGTGGCACACGTCTTTAATCCTAGCACTTGAGAGGTAGAGGCAGGCAGACATGGCTATAGGGAGCAGCACTATTATGAGGTGTGGCCTTGTTGGAGAAAGTGTGTCAATGCGGGGGACAAGCCTTGGGGTCTCCTATGCTCAAGCTATGCCCAGTGTGGCACAAAGTCTCCTTCTGGTGCCTGGGGATCAAGATGTAGAACTCTTGGTTCCTCCAGCATGTTTCCTGCCATGATGATTAGAGACTAAACTCTAAACTGTAAGCCAGCCCCAAGTAAATGTTTTCCTTTATTAGAGTTGCCGTGGTCATGGTGTCTCTTCAGTGAAAGAAAGCAAAGGCCTCTATAAACATCTCCAACTGGGCTATGACTACCTATTTGGATTCTGGAAAATATTGTCATTCCCTGAGTTTTTGCAATCTAGTCCCCAATCTGCAAGGATTGTTTCAAAATTAATCATCTGGGTTATTTGTGCCTAGCAATTGTATTATAGTTGATCCATTAAGTGTAATTGTTATTACAACAGCAATGAGCTCTACCTCTCATCTTGCAACAAAAGATTTAAAAAAAATCCCTAAGTTATGTTTTGACCTTTAGAATGAGACCGTTAGAATGAGAATGGCCCACAAAGGCTCATATGTTTGAATATTTGGTCCCCAGTTGGCAGAACTGTGGTCTTGTTAGAGAAGTCTTACGGGGAGTAGATTTTAAGGTTTCAAATGGCCAAGCCATGCCCACCTTGATCTCTCAGCCTCATGCTTGTGTATCAAGGTGTGAGCTCTCAGCTACTTCGCCAGTTCCATGCCTGTCTACCTAGTGCCATTCTCCCTGCCATGGTGGTCATAGACCCACCCTCTGAGACTGTAAGCCCAGGATAAACTTTCTACTATGTGTTGCCTTAGTCCTGGTGTCTCAGCACAGCAATAGAAAAGTAACTAAGAGGGCTGGTGAGATGGCTCAGCAGGTAAGAGCACTGACTGCTCTTCCGAAGGTCCTGAGTTCAAATCCCAGCAACCACATGGTGGCTCACAACCACCCATAATGAGATCTGATGCTCTCTTCTAGTGTGTCTGAAGACAGCTACAGTGTACTTGTGTATAATAATAAATAAATTTTAAAAAAGAAAAGTAACTAAGACAAATATGGCATCCCCCCACACACACACACATAAATTAAAGGCCTGGTTCTCAGTTGGTGACACTTTTTGTCACTAAAGGTAATAGACACTTTAGAAGGCCTACCTAGCTGAAGGAAGTGGGTCACTGTGGGTGTGTCGGAATCTTGGTCCGCTTGCTGTTCTTCTCTGTTTCATGGTGGATCCTAAAACCCTTATGCCATCATGTGCATCCACCCCATGGCCCAAAAACCAGCGGAGCCAGCTACCCATGATGGAAAGCATGAGCCAAAAGAAACTTGTCGCCCTTTTTTTGAGTTGTTTATGTCAAGTACTGCGTCACAGCAATGATACGCTAACCCATTAACCAGAGCCTACATTCTGAAACAACTTCCCAGCTAACAAATTTTTCCAATGGCAAAAATGTGGGTAGTATGGATTATTCCTGTACACCAGGCTACCCTCTGCTGCCCTTGACCAAAATGGAGGAATGAAAAAGGAAACTAGGCCGGGCAGTGGTGGCACACGCCTTTAATCTCAGCACTTGGGAGGCAGAGGTAGTGGATTTCAGGGTTCGAGGCCAGCCTAGTCTACAGAGTGAGTTCCAGGACAGCCAGGACTACCTGGAAACCCTGTCTACCTAGAGAAACCCTGTCAGAAGAAGAAGAAGAAGAAGAAGAAGAAGAGGAAGAAGAAGAAGAAGAAGAAGAAGAAGAAGAAGAAGAAGAAGAAGAAGAAGAAGAAGAAGAAGAAGAAGAAGAAGAAGAAGAAGAAGAGAAAAAGAAAACTAGGTCTTACCTTCCAAGAGCTAGTCATATGCTCATGAACAAAGGTGTTCTATAAGAAACAATTCCCTAGACACTGAAATCCAGTAAACCAGTGAGTAACTAGCCAGGACAAGGCACACACAAAGCTACTCCATAATCATGTGTCCACATGGGCAAAATATGGACATTGTCCAAACCACAAGTAGTACCAGACATTCCCCAGTCTTGCTAATAGTGATGCCTACTGCTTCTCTACCAACCCTACGTTTATCCTGGCTCTCCTTTGCCCCACTTCTAGAGACATTTGCTAAGATACTCAGTCATAGACATACCCCAGGTAGCATCCAACCCTGATTGCCTGAAATGTTTCCCAAGCCACCTGATGCAAATCCCCTAAGTCAACATCTCTAGCTTAGATGTCCCAGTGTCCCCAAGGTGTATGTTCTCCCAGAAACAAGATGAAAATAGCTTGTTGAACTGCAGAGGTATTCCTGAGAGTGTATTGCTGGAGAGTGGTAAGAAGGTAGGGAATAGGATGACATCATAGCTTAAGAGTAAAAAATAAAACCACGGGAGACCATTTTAGCAAAATGCTATTTAACATTAGACCTTAGTTCTACCCAAAAGTCACTTTCAAAATGGGCTGTGTTGGATACCAGTAACAGAGTTTTTGTAAAGTCAGAGGAAGAGCTGCAGTCTGCACCCTTAGCAACAGAAACTACTAGGAAGAAGGAAGTCAAAAACAGAAAAGTACCCCCCTTTAAAAAGCAGAATGTGGTGGTAATGGTGGTGATATTGATAGTGGTGATAGTCACAGTAGGGAGGAACTAAGGTGATTAGCTGAAAACATCCAAAGAGCCACTGGAAACTCACCTATCCTGTTCTTGTCCTAAACCTTCTTCATGAAGGGTGGTAGGTAAGGAGTGGGAGCAAGGGGCAGCCCTTAGAAGCTACCCCAAAAAACAAGAACAGTAACCTTCCATTTTACTGTTGGGGTTTCTGGCTGCCTTGTTACCATTTTGCAAAGGACCCTTGGAGACATTGTGCACACACACACACATCTCTGCCTCCAATGTGCAGCTGAGATGAAATCACTTCCTTTCTTCAAATCTGGCATTCACTATTCAGCATAGAATGGCTGTTAAAAAGCTGGATCACTCCCTTAGTTTTCCCAGATGAATGTGGGACTCGTCCAGCTATTTAAACACAACAATATTTAAAATACTGATTGAAAACTGTGTAGCTAAAAGAGGGGTTTGGATCGTTGCCGTGCTGAGTCACAATTTCAGCTGCATACTGGGACCACCTTGGGACTTGAAACACGTGGCTGTTGCCTGGGCCCCAGGCCTAGCACTTTATGGAATTGGTCTGAGGCCTAGGCATTGCATTGGAATTATTTAAAAGTAAATAGACAACCCCCCCCCCAAAGAATCCCATGTAAAGCCAAAAGTCCCACTGCCAAATCCTAAAGCAGGTTATGTCACAATAGGTGTCACTCCAGTTCACATCCACACAGATAGCCAGAATAAACAAATGTGAAAAGATGCAGAGTAAAGAGTGTGGGAGTTCAGGGAAGCTGAAACTCTTCTGCTTTACTGGAGAGGATATAACAAGATGTATCCATCCTCTTTTTAAAAAATAAATAAATAAATAAAAGAAGTTTGTCGTAGTACTGTTGCTCAATGGTAGATTGCTTGCTTAGCATGCTTGAGATCCTGGGCTCCATCCCCAGCACTTTAAAAAGGAAGGGTAGGATGATGAGATAATTATCATCATATGATTCAAATACTCCACTCTGGGTATAAATACACTAAACAGTTGAAACCAGGTGTTCACAAGAATGAATGTTTATGGAAGGATTATTCACAATGCCCCGATGTAGAAACAATTCAAATGTCCACCCATAGATGGATAAACACGTGGTATATTCATGCAATGAGACATTTACTATTTGATTGTTAAAAAAAAAAAAGTGTGGGAGGTGTCCTGTGAATTGGAAACGTCTACTTTCTTTGGAAAGTTATTTATGTCAACTGACAGGGGCACACAGGTGAAAGGATGTTTTGACATGGCAAATATGTGAAAGGACCAGAGATGAGGGAGGATAAATATGAGCCCAGAGACAGTGGGAGACAATCTCTGAGCACTGGTTGGCTTTGCTTCTCCTGCCTAGTCTTCACTAATGATATGCTAAATTTAGGTCCAGGCATGGTTAAATAAACCTTTAATCCCAGGAGGCAAAGACAATCAGATCTCTAATTTCAAGGCCAGCCTGGGACAGAGCAATTTCTAGATGAAGAAAAGCTTAAATCCAGGCATGGTGGTACACACCTTTAATCCCAGGAGACAGGCATGCAGATCTCTGAGATTAAGAGCAAATTCCAGGAGAACCAAGTTTGGGCAGTGAAGGATTTGGAAAACAGAAAACTAGTGATAATGCAATAGAACAAGGCGGAGGGGGGCATGTTCCAGGCCCAGCAAGCAGCAGGACTCACAAGCAGCTTTGGCCACATGGCTCTGGCTTTAGAATCCAGAACAGAAGGGACTACTGCGACAATTGATGCTGGTTAGCTGGAGCTAAGAAATTAGCAGTGATTAATAAGAGGCCAGCATCACTGATGTGAAATCTTTTGGGAAGTGTTTTCTGAGAGCACAAAGAAGCTGTGTTCTAGAAATAGCCAAGGTTGTACCTCGTGCTTCAGCTGTGCTTGGTAATGTGTAAGAATCACCCAAGTGGTACTGGTTTTGAAGGCATGAAGACATGAAGGCGTCATGAAGAGCAGCTGAAGCTTGGCACTGTGACAAGCTTTGGAAGGCCATTTGTGAAGGTGCAGCCTCAGTTGCAGTTGACAGCCCAGGACTGAAGGGTTCATGCAAAGGATTTGAGGCTTGGCACCATGAAGAGCGCCTATGAATGGCTTTTGGAGAAGCCTAGTTGCAGCAGAAAACCCCAGTGTTTTGGAGATGCCAGTACCATGGGATGATCACTAAGAACAGCAGCAGCAGTGGAGTGAATCAACCTGAGCTTAGTGCACTACAACATTAGTAGCATTTCTAGTCTACCCTGTTGCTGCTGCTCAGACTTAGAAATGAAGGCAAGAAAAAAAAAAAAAAACAAAAAAAAACAAGCCCTGAATGCTTCATTTAATATTACAATAAATATTCCTCTTCCTGTTCTTGGATCTCACTGCAGCTCCTTCAAAGCAAGGGAATTTATGCATGTTGACACAAACCTCATTTTAAAATCTTCCTTGGCTCCATTTTCAACTTCTTCCTTTTGGCACAAGCAGTTGCATGAGCTGCCTCTGTCAGTCCCTTGAGGGTCTGTCTGAAACCCTGATGCAGCCAGAACTGCTGCCACAAAGGACAATCCACTCTCCTCTGCGCCCCCAATTTCTTCTAAGTACACGGTGTATTGCCTGAGACCTTAATGTGTTAATCATACAACTGTCATGCTTTATAGATATGTTAACATTAATATGTTTTATAAAAAAAAAACGCGAGTTTTCAAACTTTTAAACAAATATATACTTTTCTTACTTTCATCTGAAAATAGCATTTATTTCAAAGGATAACTGTTGACATTAGCCCCTCTACAAGTTAAAGTATGGACTATTTTAAACTTGCTTCTCAGTTAGGCACAATCCTTTAATCCCAGTACTTGGTAGGCTGAGGCAGGAGAAGCTCCAGTGCAGCCTAGTCTATATGCAAATTCCAGGCCAGTCAGATATTGTTTCTAATTAATTAATTAATTAATTAATTAAATTTGCTTCCTTTAAAAAAATCTAAGTGGGGTTGGAGAAGTGGCTCAGTGGTTAAGCATATTCGCTGCTCTTGTAGAGAATCTTGGTTCAGTTCCCAGCACCCAGATGGCAGCTTACAGTGACATGTAGTTCCAGTTAGTTCTAGGAACCTCTTCTGTCCCTTTTGAGTAACAAATACATACATGGTACACATACATGCATGCAGGAACTCACACATATAACATACAATACATATTTTTCAAAATCTAGATTGATGGACTTTAGTATTTGTAACAAATTAAAATGAATATAAATGTGATGGCACATGCCTTTTTAGTACCAGCTACTTGGGAGGCAGTTAAATTCCATGAGTCTGGGATTGAGGCCAATCTGGGCAGCACAGAGAGGTACAGTCTCAAAAAAAAACTTTAATAATTACAATAATAATTTAGAAACTTCAGGTTGTCGTGCTTATGCTAGGAAAAAATGTCCCTGCAATGCAAAATACCTGCTGAATGGGGAAAAAATCCAGAAAAACCCTCTGCTATAGTAAAGCATCAGTCTAACCAATAGACATTGTACACTTTCTGCTGTGGTGTATTAAGAAGGACCGAGCCTCCTTTGTGTGCTCTTCTTGGCAAAAATGTACAATCTGGGCTATGGAGATGATCCAGCAGATCAGAAGCCCCATAAGGTAGAGAGAGAGAGAGAGAGAGACCTGACTGGAAGCTGTCCTTCCATCTCCGCACACACTAAGGTACTTGCATGCAATAAAGAAGTAAATGTAGAGCTGGGTGTGGTGGCGCACGCCTTTAATCCCAGCACTCGGGAGGCAGAGGCAGGCGGATTTCTGAGTTCGAGGCTAGCCTGGTCTACAAAGTGAGTTCCAGGACAGCTATCTCAAAACACCAAAAAAAAAAAAAAAAAAAAAAAAAAAAAAAAAAAAAAAAAAAAAAAAAAAAAAAAAAAAAAAAAAAAAAAAAAAAAAAGGCAAGGTCCAGAAGCGCAAAGACACCGGGCGTGTTGGCGCACGCCTTTAATCCCAGCACTTGGGAAGCAGAGGCAGGCAGATTTCTGAGTTCAAGGCCAGCCTGGTCTACAGAGTGAGTTCCAGGACAGCCAGGCTATACAGAGAAACCCTGTCTCGAAAAACAAAACAAAAAACAAAAAACAAAAAAAAAGCACAAAGACAGGCCTACAAACCATTCCAGATGAAGAGATTAAAAAGAGATCACAGATGAATTGCAGCATGTGATTCAGAATTGCATCTTAGATCTGGAAAGCCAAAGAACCATAAAAGTTCTTATCAGGACATCTGAGCAAAGTGGGGCAAGGGATGTGAATTAGACAACAGCTTGTATCACTGAGAGGTTCCTGGGCTTTAATCGCTGTACTTTGATTAAAGAAGAAAATGTTCTTGTTTAGAAGTTATACACCCGCCGGGCGTGGTGGCGCATGCCTTTAATCCCAGCACTCGGGAGGCAGAGGTAGGCGGATTTCTGAGTTCGAGGCCAGCCTGGTCTACAGAGTGAGTTCCAGGACAGCCAAGGCTACACAGAGAAACCCTGTCTCGAAAAACCAAAAAAAAAAAAAAAAAAAAAAAAAAAAAGAAGTTATACACCGAACCGTTTTGGTAAAGGGACATGACATCACTAATTCACTCTCATAGAGGATGGAAACCATATGAGCATGTACAGAGAACAATGTGGAGGCCAAAGGACCCTTTCACAGGAGTTGCCCTAAGACCATGGAAAAGCACAGATCACTATTCATAGCAGTAGCAAAATTACAGATGTTACGTAGCAATGAAATAGTTTTATGGTTGGTGGTCACCATAACATGAGGACCTGTATTAAAGGGTCACAGCATTAGGAAGGTTGAGGACCACTGATCTAGAGAAATATTAATAAGGTGAGTAAAGCAAAATGTCCATAAGATATTAACATCTCTTTTGTGCATGTATTTAAAATTATGTGGGTGAAAATCAAAGGCTATATAGCCAGGAATGGTGGCACACCTTGTAATCCCAGCACTTGGGAGGTGGAGACAGAATCTGGAGTTCAATGTCAACCTTGGCTACAAGCTGAGCTCCATGCAGTGGTGGTTCACAACCCCAGTCCAGGAGAGCCAAAGCTTTTTGCCCTCCATGGGTACCTGAAGACATGTGACATATACACAGAGACACAGACTGATACATCTAAATAAAAAATAAAGGAAAATAAAAAATAAACTCTGGCCGGGCGTGATAGCACACTACAGCCAGGCCAACCAAACCAGGAGAAATCCTGTCTTCTGTGGTCAAAGCACTCTCAAATGATGACAGAGTAAAAACTTACTGCTTGAATAACTACATTTCAAAGATATTGTTGTTCTTACCATATGAGAAATTCAGTCAAACATGCCAATATTGATTCTTATTGACAATCCAGGGAGAGAGGGTGGAGACTGAAT
>CACVCL010030809.1:0-41934 GCA_902729485.2 Mus minutoides
GGTGTCTGTCGCACTGACAGTGTCTCCGTCTCAGCGACTCTCCCGTCACACCAGAGGCTTACCTCCTGGAGCTTGAGCACCATGATGGAGTGCAGGTGCTTCACCAAGTTATCCAAGTAGGGAATAAGCAGTGACTTGGGACAATCTTCAGTGAAGTTAATGAGGGCAGCCGCTGCGTGGGCCTGCACCCGCTGGTTGCCTTGGTCTTCCATGGTCTGAAGCAAAGCTGCAATCACCTGGAAAATTCAACCAGGTGTTTTGAGATGTGTATCTTCTTCCCTTTAAAGTATGCAGGTGTAACTGAGGACTTGTTACACACCTTCTCATGAAATTTCTTTTGAAAACCAGGTGCAAAATCTGTAGCCATCTGACCCACGGCATTGCAGGCTGCATACCGGACTCTTGGATGCTGGAACATGGTCCTTTGTATTAATAACAGCAAGAACTAACTCCATAAGAAACTTAAGCAATTAAAAACATTTATTGGTACTTACAGGATCCTGGAGGAAAAGCAAGACAAAATTTACAATCTCATTTAGAATTCCTTCCATCTGCTGGTGGCATCCTTCACCAATGGCAGATAGGGCCATTAATCCTGCATGCCTGTATTTCCAATCAGCTGTGAAACGGAATTACACAGAAAAGAATAGTAAAGAGATGCTCATTCTCATACTAATTTTGGAAGAAATGTAAAAAAACAAAAAACAAAAAACCTTACTAGAAAAAGAACATTAAAATTGTTCTTTACAGCCATATCATCCTGAAAGAGCCCAGTCCTGTCTGACCTTAGAGACTAAGCAGGCCTGGGGCTCAGTAGCACTTGGATAGAACAACACACTTTCCATGTGCACTTTAGAGAAAGAGTTTGATCTAACTCGGCTGGCTTCTATCCTACTCTCACAGCCAGCCTTGCAGATGTCCATCCAGCTGAGGTGGAGCCTGCCATCTCCCCTCACGATTCCCTAATGCTGGACAACAGGTATCACCACGCCCTGCCTCACTGTAGTTATGTCCTGACTTTCTTTTCCAAAGAACAACACTTCTCTAGGTTGGCTCAATGGTAGAGTACTTAGGCACCACACACAGGCTCTGGGTTCTACCTTAGGGACCAAACAAACAAAACTGCAAAACAAAACTAATATTCCCATAAGATTCACTGTAAGAAACAAATACCAGAACTTTTTGGTGCCAGAAACTGTTTCCTGGTTGGATTGACTCACTGGTGCCGCTGAGGAAAAGCCAAGGGAAAAAAATGCTCTTTTTCCAAAATTTCTTTATTGGGTAAACTCATCTGTATTCTAGCATTAATAATAGCTAGTTGCTTTTTTTTGGTTGACAAAACATTAATTCAGCACTGTATTTTAGTGGACTCTATATATTTGTTTGCTGGGTTTATCAAATAAATGCAGCTGGTCATCGTGGCACATGACATCAATCCCATAATTTCAGAAGCAGAGGCAGGAAGATTAGGAATTTAACTACCTAGCCTTAGCTATACAAAATACCTATCACAAAAACAAAAGTAAGGGCCAACAAGATGGCTCTCACCAGGTAGTAAGTGGTCTGCTGCCAAGCCCAATGACTTAAGTTTGGTCCCTGTGCCTACATGTGTGCTGAGGCATGCATCTGCCTCAGCACAAATTCACCCTAATAAACTAAGTAAATGTATTAAATTAAAAATAAACACCCTAGTATTTAGAAATAGGTCAGGAAAATGTACAACAAGTAGCACACAATTTATCTTTCTATATCATTTCTTCCACCTTCTTCTGATGTCTGTGTGGAGTACTTCCAGGGTTCTACATATGCTAAGCAAGTCATCTCTACTCCTGAGCTACATCCCTGATTTCTAAACATTCTTGTTTTATCACATCATAGTAATACGGGTTATGTAGCTTGATGTTCTTTGTAGAATGAAGCTAAACATAAATGTCTAAGTTTGGCCAGGCGGTGGTGGTGCACGCCTTTAATCCCAGCACTTGGGAGGCAGAGGCAGGTGAATTTCTGAGTTCGAGGCCAGCCTGGTCTACAAAGTGAGTTCCAGGACAGCCAGGGCTACACAGAAAAACCCTGTCTCGAAAAACAAACAAACAAACAAACAAGCAAGTTTATGCTAAAATCATGGTAACAATGGCTCAGTGCCCAAGAACCCCAGAGTCCTTTCTCAAGGGCTTGTACTATGTCAAAATTATATTTATAATATTCTTTCACTCTACCTTTGAATAACAGAATACAACATTCCAGATATTAGGATGTGTGAAATTCGAAGACCAGATAGGCATGCTGAAGAACATGAGAACTCACCTAAAGTATTTAAAAATATTACACAAATACAATAATTCTTACAGTTCTCCTTTTAGCTTTGAATAATAGTTATTCTTCCTAATAATAGTATATCTATCCAGGCCTGGTGGTACATCCCTTAGTCCCAGAACCCAGGAGACAGAGGCAGATGGATGGATCACTCTAAACTCAAGGTCAGCTAGCCTGGTCTACTTGCACGTTCAGGGCTAGCTAAGGGTACACAGTTAAGATGCAAATTCGAACACATGCAGTTATTTCTGTGAATATATAATGAATGTGACGACCACACCCAGCTTGCAAACTCTTGTCATATTCTCTGGGTTTCTTTCACTTTTTTGAAATATAAACTCACAAGTTTATAAGCTAAAGGCAAAGAGGCAGTGTCCAAATCTAGAGTCAGAGTGGTGGCACACTCCTATCCTCCTAGCTTATAGGAGGCAGAGGGAATTAGATCTGTTATGCAGTGAAACCCTAGGCCTGGAGCCAGCAAGACGGCTGAGTGGGTCAAAGGTACCTGATAACCTGAGTTTAAAACTAGGACCCACATGGTGAAGAACGAATTCCCACAAGTGTCCATAGACCCACATGCATGCTATGTGCATGCACAAGACCCCCACCCAGCTCACTGCGCAGACTAGAGGCAGAGTGTGTGCTTAGCACGTGGAGACCTAGGATTTAACTCTAAACCCTAAACAAAACCAGTCAAAAATCCCGTACCAGAATCCCAGGCCTCCCTCAAGTGGTCCTTAGGTTTGCCCCTTAGGTATACAGGCACCTACATACGACAAGACAAGATTTCTGCAGCAGAGTGCTCTTCAATAGCGTGACAACGCTCCGCGGAGATCAAAGCTATGCAGCAGTCACAACAGGGACAAGCTACCTTATGTTGATATGACTAAAAACAAAAGATTATGTTGTGTGCAATCAAGGTTTGAGAAAACTCCAATGAACTTTTAACAGCAAACTCCTTTGTATGAAAACCTTGGAATTTTAAGTTCTAAAAACGACCATCCTTATCAACTTTTTAAGTAGAAAACAAACTAGAATTAAGTACAAGTAACAATAATATGGAACTGAAATAAACTACAATGGCCAATTAACATGAACGGTTTATCATCTAATTGCAGCCAATCAAATTTTTCCTCCTTTATTCAAATCTTTAAACTAACGTATTCATTCATTCATTCATTCATTCATTCATTCATGTATTTGTAGGCAGGGTCTCAAGCAGCCTGATCTTTGTCCATCTCCCCTCCCCAATGACAGCCAGCCTGGCATTACAGCTGTGTACCACACCAAGCCTGGCTTCAGAGTCCCAGGTCAGCTACAGCAGAAACACTAACTGTCCCAAGTCAAATCAACAACAAAAACAGTTTTCTACCTCTCTGCACAGATATTAATTCTAGGGGGGGGGGGAAGAGAGAGAGTAATATCTTCAGCATTAAGGTAAAACTTCTTCACTGAGACAGGGTCAAGATAAACAGTTTAATTTGGCTTTGAACTTATTATAAACCTCTTCATAGGCTCACAAGTGCTGGGACTTCAGGGATGTGTAACCATGCCTGACTCTTGAAAAGACATTCTTTAGCTTTAGACTCAATAGAATTTCATCAGGAGAATATAAGAATTAGGTTAAGCATTCTAGAAACAAGCAGATTAACTTTAAACAGTGTAAACATTTGTCAGAGCTTAAGCTTAAGAAGAGCACAGCCACTACTGGACTCAGAAACACAGGTAGCTTACGGTTTTGAAGCATTTGCATAATGTGTTCCTTAATCATGGGCAGAACGAGCTTTCCACCAAGTCCACAGGCCATTCGGTCTAATGCACTCTCACCAGCAACCGCATTGCTAAACACACAATGACATTAAAATAAGCAAATTATAAAGAGAAGACTTCAGTCTTTTATGTAAATTGTGAGTTTAAAATCCTCCAGGTAGAGAAGGAACACTTGGTAAATAAAACCACTGTGCTAAATCAGGGGTAGATACAAGAATATAAAATTGTTAACCTAATTCTTATATTCCTGCTCATCAGACAAGCACTCCTCCCTCCACAGTAAATTGATCTACACCTCTAGCCTGGCACAGAAACTTTAAAATCAGTCTACCACTTTTTTGTCCTATTGTCTGCATCTTATTTTTCAAGAATTAATTAAAAGCAGCTATTGAGGAAAACTGTATCTCTCATCCTAGTCAATTCACCTGTGGCAGAACATAGACAACTGAAACAGAAGTTCAGAACCGGCAGGATCCCCACTGCTGTGAGCTCATCGGCTCAGGATGTCCCCAGGCTGGGTATCAGTTAACAGACCGATCATGTATGCACAGTGTCTTAATTCTTGAAGAAAATACAGACATGTTGCTGTCGTGGGTGTTTTTCCTGATGTGCTTGTATTTACTGACAAAGTGTTGTTTTAAGAACATCCATTGAGTGCAAACTTTCTTAATGCTAATTACACATGAAAATAAAATATCACCTATGTAATACAGAAATGCATCTAACAAGGCTTTAACTTTAACTTGAGCTTTGAGACACAGTTTGGTAAGGAGAGCAAGTCTCAGAGCCCGCAGATCAGCCACCCTCTATGGCTACTAGGATTCTTAACCCTAACCCAGGATTTGTAGGTGATTACCTATCGAAATCATCATCTTCTAGCTCATCAGCATTTGCCCAGTCCTCATCTTCTTCTAGGTCAACCATCATTGCCAACATCTGAGGAACTAAAGTCAAGAATTAATTTATACCTCAAGACTGAATTTATTTTATCAACATGTTTCATTTTTAATAACCCTCCCAAAAACAATTATCAAGAATTTTAAGTGAGATTGATTTTTTCCCCCTAAAGGAACATATTTCCAGCCTGCCACACAGATTCTCCAGCCTTGTGTTCAAGCAAGCAGGGTCACTTAAAAATACTCATGCTAGACTGGCAAGATGGGTCTGTGACCTGAGTCTACATAATGTGGAAGGAGAGAAGTGGCTTCGAGTCATCCCAGTAAGCCTTACCTAAGGACTTGAATTCTGTAAAGTCACTCCCTATGAAGAACATGAACTGCAGGCATGCCCCAAATCTGCTTCTTCCTTGGTACCTTCAAACCTCTTAGCAACACATATTTTTTAACCACTGTTGTCTTTATTGAGAGATATCAATGCTAAGCCGGAATCCTGTCTTACAAATCTCACTTCTAGAATACAAAGCTTTGCTATATATAGCAATTATCTTTCTTTCTTAAGCTTATGGTTTAGTTGTTGAGACAGGGTCTCATGTAGCCCAGGTTAGCCTAAAATATACCTTGCTAGTTTGAACCTTGTCTTGTAGTAGATGGTTTATTTAAAAAAAAATGTATTTTTAGTATTTACAATTGTAGCAGTGTCTTTATCTCTGGCTTGTAACTAATGCTTTCCTATTAAGCTTCTACTTATAAAACCTATCTATATTTACTTGGATCTTTAATCAACCCCAAATTATTCTTTTTTTTAAATATATCTGGGGTTGGATCACTGACCTCACAGGCCAGCTTTGCTTTCCCTATGAACTGTCTTGTCTGTTCTGACTCTCCTTATTCTGCTTCCTTAGTGCCTAGACCTGCACCAATATACCTTGCACCCTTGCCTGTAGGGCCAAGCTCTCCATGGTGCCCATCTAACCCGTCCTGACCACTCAGGATCGTTCCCCCTCACAGCAGCTGCAGACCAGGTCAATGTGAGCAGCTCCTACAGTCTGACTGCCATGGTGCACTGAGAACTGCTCATTACTTCTGTTGGTCTCTGACTGGGTCTCATCTGCCTACCTGCTATTTCTAATAGTGTTCTTATCGTTAGTAACCTTATGAAACTCTTAGATCTAATAAGTAACAAGTAAGCAGTTTTCTTTGCTTCCAATCCTCTTTTTTTTTTTTTTTTTTTTCCGAGACAGGGTTTCTCTGTATAGCCCTGGTTGTCCTGGAACTCACTTTGTAGACCAGGCTGGCCTCAAACTCAGAAATCCGCCTGCCTCTGCCTCCCGAGTGCTGGGATTAAAGGCGTGTGCTCAGCATGTTACTGCATGCTTAGTTAGTCTGGGTGGCAACAGACATACTAACGGTGGAGACCCTGCCCTTGTTCCTGTCTTTAAAGTCTTAAGTTCATCCCTCATTGTAGAAACTACAGTCTGCTGTGCATCCACTTTCTAAATCCAGCTCAGACACCTGCTAGCTCATGAGGAATGGGAAAGTTGGTCCCTAAGCTAAAGTATGTCCACAGCACAACAGTGACAGGGCCTCCTGAGCACACACAGCCCTCCCTGTCAGGAGTGAGCAGAGTGGAGCACACTGTGGTCCCATTTGCACTGGGAGCTGCAGCCATGCACTCTCCTTTCTGTTTGCTGTCAGGTATCTATCTTCTCTTCATCAGTTTGTACTCATCAACTATGTACATGATTTAAGAATGCCAGTTTTAGTTCTAATACCAGGTTTCAAAGATCTGCAAAGTCCTAAAAGCAGATCCACGATACTGGGTTCAAACATGTACAGATTCCCAGATTCACCCAACTCAACACATACTCATGTTCTGAATAAGTTGAGAAACCACACAAATCCTAGCAAATGTACTCAACAGTTCTGCCCCCACAACAGTCTTTGCTGAGTTGTAACTTACTGGTCTGTGCGATGATGTTGGTGTGCTTTCTTAACATAGCAGCTGCAGTCTCTGACAGTGTCACAATCACTTCAAGGGCAAGCTGGCGCTGCATATTATTGAGGTTAGTGTCTCCACACAACTACAAAGACAAATTGGTATATGTTCAGTAGTTCAGACTACCAGAACACGGCAAGCAGAAAGAACACTTAGCGATGGAGTTCACTTGCCTTTAGACTTAACTGCAGAGTTGCTTCTAAGTGAGGGCGCAAATACTTTGGGACAGTATCCGCAATCTCAACAAGGGATTTTAGGACGGAATCATCATTCTGGTAGCATGAGTCATTGACAGCCTACAAATGAGAAACAGAAACCAATGTGCTTGAGACTCACAGTGCTTCATTCCTAAGCAGCACTAAATACTCGCCCACTGCAATTAGGCAAGTGCAAATGTGCTCCCTGGAGTTAAGAGAAAATCTTTCCTTCTGAGTGAAGAACACAGACACAGACACAGACACAGACACAGACACACACACACACACACCCCAAACACACCACTTAGGCCCGAGTCCTGGGAAAGGAAAACCGAAAGCACAATGAAAACAGCATCCTAACTGTAAGAATGGCTTAATCACAACAAACCACTACTTAGGACGTGGAGACAGTAGACCTCTTCTAAACTTTGAGAACATGTTAGTATAGCCACTATGAAAAACTGCATGGCACACATCGTATGTAATTTCTTCTAGGAGGCAGTTCTTGCTTTACCATATGACTGAGGGCAAGAAAAGTCAAGGCCAGGAGACACTGGCTCTGGCTTATGAGGGAATCACAAGATTCTCTCATCATAGATCTCCCATGATCACAAATGCCAAGTAGTTCTAAAAATGGGAAATCACATGATCTGAGCCTAGAATCTAACAACCTATTTTTAGCTTTAGTTGTATCACAGGTTGAACCAATTACAACAACAACAACAACAACAAAAAACTGAGTGGGAAACTGTGTATAGTGACAGTACTCAAACTTTTTTTGAGTCAAGGTCCACTGTGTTAACTCTGGTTGGCTGGAGCTCACCATGTACAAAAGGCTGACTTCAAAACTCAAGAGATCCAACTACTTTTGCCTCCAAGTACTGCGACTAAGGAGATGAGCCACCACACCCAGCCCAGTCTTTTTATCACTATTTCCTAAAGGATTATATAGCACTTGCCTCCTGTTAGGTATAAGAAGCCACACAATCAAGTACATCAAAGTATACATGGTCATATACAAATTCAACACCATTTCACCATAAAGGACTTTGGTATGTGCACAGTGTACTGCACACACACTCTTACACGTGTGAACTTTGCATGTCTACATTATACCAAACACACTCCCACACATGTGGACTTTCGTATGTGCACAGTGCCCTGCATACTCTCCCACACGTGTAGAAGCCAGGTTAACATCAGATGTCAGCCCTCCATTCACTCTGTAGACTGTGCTCTTGGGCAAGCTTGCTCTTCATGCTCAGTTTTTCCTTGTACAAAAGGTGATAGAAATCTTATAGGTCATTTGGTAATTTAATAAATAAGTGCTTATACAACCTCTACAACATACAGATTTTCTAACTATTATTTTAAGGGCTAAGAACGCTTGTTAGGATTGAAATGTAGCTTAGCTGGTGCTTGCCTAGTATGCAGGAAGCCCTATATTCCATTCTCAACACCTCATAAAACTGATGTAAAGTCCAGGACTTAGGAGGTAGAGTCAGGATGATGCTCAGTTCAAAATCATCCCTGGCTAGTTAGCAAGCTACAGGCATACACAGGCCACCTTTGATCTCCCTTCAAAAAGGAAAACCATAAAAAATCCTAAAGATCAACCAAAAAACTCAACCAAAAAACTGTCTTTTAATAGCACTCAGAAGAGGTTTGAGTTTGAGGTGAAAGTAGGCTATAAGACCCTGTTGCAGCCAGGGAGTGGGGTTAAGGTGGGTGTAGGGAGATGGGAAGGCAGATCTTTGAGTTCCAGGACAGCCTGGTCTACAGAGTGAACTCTAGGCCAATCAGAGAAATCCTGTCTCTGAAAAATAGAACAGAACAGAACAGAACAGAACCACCATCACCACAACCACCAAAATAGAGCATGTCTCAAAAAACAAAACAGAACAAAAACACCTTTCAGGGGTCCAGAGAACTGGCTCAGGGGTGAAGGCACCCGCAGCCAAGACTGCAGTCCAAGCTTTATCGCTGTGACTCAGAGTAGGGCAGAATGGATTTTCCATTTGTCTTCTGACATTCACAAATCAGGAGCCCTAGCAGGGACAAGCTCAATGGGCACATATGTCCGTGCTCACTGATGGATGTACAACTGATGAAGATGCAACACCCTGAAAACCAGAGTCAGGAAGGAGTGCTGTCTTCAAAGGTGTGTTCTTACCTGTAGGAATCCAGGCAGTAAGTCTGCGAAGTGTTTGAACAGAGCAACATTATGCTCATTGGCAAGTATGAAGGCAGCAGTAGCTCTGGCAGACAGTGTCTTGATCTGCAAGGGAGGGAGGAAGGTCATGTCAGAATGTTTGAGACTCAGTCAATCCAGCATTTATATTTTAAGGCATAAAAGTAAAAATTTGGGGATGCTGGGGGGGTGGCTGTCCAGATGGTGAAGAGGGTAATTGTGCTTACAGCGCATGCTTGGTTCCAGCACCCACATAAAGGTAGGAGAGGATCAACTCCTCAAAGTTGCCCTCTTCTTGTGTACATGGACATGCCAACACTCACCCCCATAGAAACAAGAAAAACCGGAAAAAAGAAAGTAGAAACATCCCTTTACTGCACTAACTCTGGTCACAGGTTAGCCCTGAATGAGGCTGGTGGTAATAGAAGAAATGAAGTGCTTTACCGAAGGATGTTCCTGATCTTGCATACACTGAACTAACATCCGTTTGATGACGTCCAAATAGTGCTGTTGTTGGTTCCCGAAAATTCCAGGAAAGTTCCTAGAAATGATTCACAAGACCCGCCTTTAAAAGCTATACCATCTTTCCAAGGTGTGGACTTAAACCTGATTGAACAGTATTCATCAGCCCTTAAATCGCACCTACTATATGTTCTAAGTGGGTGAACTAAAGAAGGCAGCTGAGCCACACACTGAGAGCACCAGGCCCTGCTTTTCTTTTTCTATCTCAAGTAGAAGACAAGCTAATGTCCTGACAAGGAGCACGGATGAGACAGGAGAAGCTACATCTGAGGCCGGCACACCCTGACCTCTAGAGTCTCACAACCACGGAACAGTCACCAAGCGCTAAGGTGCAATCACTGCTCCTAAATACAAACCACTTTGTTAAAATATTATAAAACGACCACAGAAGATCCAGAAACATCTTCCACAGGGTTACCATTTTCAAAATATCATCACCAAAGTGGTTTTTCTAAAGTTACACTTGGTCCTGTGTGAAAACACTTCAGAATTGTCAGAGACACATGAGGAATGCCAAGTGCGAAAAGAACAGCTGTTTCTTCCTTCAGACTTGTTTCCAACACAGACAAAACTTAAATTATTATAACTCTCAGAGATGTGAGGCTAAAACAATCAGCTAAAGTCTTTTAGATGTTAGTGACATTAAAGTTTTCAAAATATTAAAACAGATTATATACCAAAATATGTGAAGGGCAGCTTCCCGGAGTCCCATGTTTTGTGAGCTGACTGAATCAAAGAGGAACTTCAAACCTTCAGGCCACTGGTTGTTGCCGTCCTCATCTACAAATACAAAATCCAGACATGAAGTGTGCAGCTCAAACTTTATAAATTTATGTATGACTCACAACGCACACCAGTATGGCCTCCACCCACGATGTTAACATCCCATTAAAGCAATCTAAGCACAGCAGTAGCAATGTTAAGAGGACAGCTGTGGACTTAAAGGCTGTGTCAGCAGACAGTAGCACTGCTCACCCTCAGACTGGTAGAGAAGGGAGTAGTCCATGTGTGTAAGCATTTGTCACACAGATACCCAGAACCCACACCTTCTCCCTTCCCCATTGTTAAGGCAGAGCCAAACTTGAAATCAAAGTAATTATTACTTGCAAACTGGAGAAAAACCAGGAATCCCTGGAGCTGGAGATGTTGTTGTTATTATCGAGGCAGGGCCTCACTGTATAGTCCCACCCTGGCCTCGCTCTCCATTAGAGCAGTCATGTGCGGGTCAGTGTACACTGTGCTATCAAAGTGGGGTAAGGCGCCATCAGTGTTTATGTAAAAAGACTGAAAAATACAAAACTTAAGGTAGACCTGTTGGTGCAGGCCTAAATCCCAACTTGGAAAGAACAGGAAAATCACTACTTCAAGACCATCTTAGGGACAATAGTAAAGTAGTTCTGCCAAGCACGTGTAAGGCTTTTACATTCAGTAGTGCAAAAGGAAAAAAAAAGAAGAAATCAGCAAAGAAGCCCACGTATAGATAGCTGCAGCCCTGGGGAGGCTAAAGGAGGTCTGCCCTAAGCTTCCAGCTAGCTTGGACACATAAGGAGTAAACATAAAAGCTGCTGTGGCCCTTAGGAGACTCACTGCTCAGACTGCCTGCCACAGGTAACTAGAGTCTGTCTTCTTCCTTCCCTTTCCTCTTTCTTTCCCACCATTATCTATCTTCCTAAAAAGCTGAACACTAAAAAAATAGAACCAAATTCCTGCTTCTACCTTTATTGTGGATCAAGCATTAACTCCTGGGTATACCAGTCAAGCCCTCTCCGACAAGCTGCAAGGCTAAAGACATAGGTTCTTACATTGTGCAAAGGTAGGGATTAAGATAAATCCAAAAACAACAACTAAACTACAAAGTAACCAAACCCAAACACACCCTCTGACACACCATTTACAAGTTTTCCCAGGGGGCTCAATGGTAGAATTGTCTGGCTTGTACAAGATTGAGTCTCAGAGAAAGAGAAAAAAAGATTCTTAAACTATTCATGTAGTAAGTAATACATGCCTGCAGTCCCAGCACCTGGGATATAGAAGTAGTTAGCAAGTTCAAAGCAAGCCTGTGCTATATAAGAACCAGAATCAAAGACAAAAAATGTCTACAAGGGCACTTTGAATAGCAATTGTTAAAATATTAGAATTAGATTTCATAAATACCTGTGATTTTTTACTCTAAATGTAGAATCTATAATTACGTTTATTTTGATAGAATATACAGTCCTTCGATATCTATAAATAGTCTAAACATTTCTAGTTAATAAAAAGGGGGGAAGCACAAAAGCTGGGAATGGTGACTCTCTCACCTGCTGACTCTCTCACCGCACTCAGGCAGCTGAGGTGGGAGTGCCGTGAGTTAGAGACCAGCCTGGCCTTTAAAAGAGCCAGTCACAAAACGTGAAAGAAGACAAGGGCCAGGTACTTTAGTACACACTTGAAACCACAGCATGCAGGAGGACAGGACAGGGCAACTGCATGTGCCAGGACAACTTAAGACTAATTAAGACCGAGTCTCAAAATGCCCAAACTAACACACAGGAGCAATTAAGGAGCCCTACTGTGCACACACCTATTAAATTCCTGGCCAATTCTGCAGCAATATCACAAATTTTTTTCCTCATGCTGGACTGTGTTTCCATCTGAATGATCATTAGCAATTCACTCTTGATAGCAGTCTGGACATCTGATGGAAGAGCTGGATAGATTTCATCAAATGCAGAGGACAAAAGACGTCTTAGGAGAACAGCGGCCATTTGTCTAGCCTATAAATAGAGAACATTGTTATTAACCTCATGTCTTACTAGAGAAAAGATTTCCAACCCTGTGCCATTGATGGGTTTCACTGTCCTATTTTATAACTTGTTTCAAAGCACCTTTTAGTTTTTAAAAATAATCAACTCTCTCTGGTCACAATAATCTATCTAAAAGCATAGGCAAGAAACTCCAAACACAGCCGGGCGGTGGTGGCGCACACCTTTAATCCCAGCGTTTGGGAGGCAGAGGCAGGTGTTCTGAGTTCGAGGCCAGCTTGGTCTACAAAGTGAGTTCCAGGATAGCCAGGACTACACAGAGAAACCCTGTCTCAAAAAACAAAAACAAAAACAAAAAAAAAAAAAAAAAAAAAAGAAAGAAAGAAAGAAACAAACAAACTCCAAACACTTGATAATTCAAACTGATACTTCTGGGGGAACATGAATCACTCACTTGCCCGGCTGGGTTTGCCTTCACTACCTCACCTTCTGCTCAGTTTGGATTATTCTTGTCATTAACTGCCCTTCCTCACTAGGCTCTTTGGTAAAATGCTATGAAATCCATTTATGACTCTCTAGTGTGAGCAAAACCTACAAGTTCCCAGTAGCTACTATGTACTAATCTATCTCAATGTGTACATTCTTAGATTCACATATTAAAATCTGTGGAACTGGGTAGTGTTAGAGGTACATCCTTCTTATCCCAGCAGTCAGGAGGCAGAGGCAGGCCACCCTGGTCTACAAAGTGAATTCTAGGACAGTGAGGGCTACACAGAGAAATCCTGTCTCAAAAATAAAACAAAACCAACAAACCCCTGTGGAATATATTTATAATAACTTCTATGTATTACTGCTTGAGTCAATCACAGAAGGTTGAAGGGGATGCCACAGTCAGGATGTAGAGGTTCCTTCACAACTAATCCCTGAGCCCAAACAAGATTCACACAGAATTTACCATGGCTTCACTTTCTGACTGGCTTTACTTACTGTATCACGTAGTTTCCTTGTTAACGATCAAGCAAAGCTGCCAGCTAGTTGTTACTGTTATCCTGTTAATCCCCCTGTAAGCATCTTCACCCCATTCTGAATGACACGGTGTGGAAGGACTGGCTAGTGGACACTACACATTGTTTTCTTCATTTCCATCCAACATCACAAGCAAATGCTTGACTGTTAGCAACGACTGCCTATGACCTTGCTACGAATGCAAGGTTTGTAGGCAGGGTTTTCTAGACCTGAGCATTCAACACTTCCCAAAGTAAGATATCCAGTACTGTAAGGACTGTAAGTACATAAGTACTTTATGGTATGAAATGATAAAATTAGATACCTAAACACACAAGAATAGAAAACTATAAAAGCCATTTTTTACCACAGAGGAAATACATTAAAATTCCAGTAAATCTGAATATCGTACAATAGATAATTCACTAACATCCTAACTCCCTGGATACAGGAGACTCACAATTACAGGTGGCCTGGGCTATAATATGAGACCATCTTTTTAAAAAAGAAGGTGGACTGGGGAGATGGCTCAGCTAGCAAAGTGGTTGTAAAAAGCTAGGTACAGGGCTGGTGAGATGGCTCAGCGGGTAAGAGCACCCGACTGCTCTTCCGAAGGTGATAAGTTCAAATCCCAGCAACCACATGGTGGCTCACAACCATCCGTAACGAGATCTGGCGCCCTCTTCTGGAGTGTCTGAAGACAGCTACAGTGTACTTACATATAATAAATAAAATAAATCTTAAAAAAAAAAAAAAAAGCTAGGTACAATAACTTTTGCTTATAATGCCAGGGCTGAAAACCAGAACCAGGAGAAATCCTGGGGCTTGCTGAGTAGCCAGTCTAGCCAATCAGTGAGTTCCAGGTTCTGTGAGAGATAAAGGGGATGTGGGATTGTGGGGACCTGAGTCACCCCGACCTCCAAATACATGTGCACACACAAAGGAATATATACATAGTTAATACATGTGCACACACAAAGGAATATGTACATAGTTAAAAGCCAACAATCTGGGGTGCAGCTTTCTTTTGGGGCACCTTTCCTTTTGCGCTTAAATCCTCACTATAATAGTCCTTCTAAAATTATATAAAAACAGTTGGGTGTGGTAGCACACATCTTTAATCCTAGCATTCTGGAGGCAGAGGCAGGAGGATCTCTGCGAATATGAGGTCAGCCTGGTCTACAGAGTGAGTTCCAGGACAGCCAGGGCCAAAGAGAGAAACCCTAGAAACTGCCTGTTCCAGAGCTTCTCTCCAGCACACCTGCTTCATGTAGAAATGGCCATATACATGTTTTGTAAATTTATTTTTGAAATATTTGGTTGACATTAAAATGCTGTTGAGGGGCTGGAGCTGGCTCAGCACATGCAGTTCTTGAGGAAGACCTAGTTTCGTTCCCAGGACCCACATGTTGGTTTACAACAATCTATAGACACTTATCCGGCAATATATATACATGTACACAAACAGTTACGCACATAAAATATCAATCTAATTTTCTCCCCAAATGCTGTGTGAATTGAACTTCTTCCTTTAGAATAGTTCAATGAAAGAGCCCAATTTTTATAGCTAGAAATTTATTTGTTATGTAATGCCAAACACGTTGAAACAGAGACAGGAAAATTATAAATTTCCAGGTCAGCCTTGGGTATACCAACTCCCATCTCAAAGTTAACTAAATAAGATTTTTTTTTTTAAAAAAAGTAATTATATATAAAGGTACTAATTTTTAACTACGCTAGCACTGAGCACCATCAGCCAACAGTGCCCTCCCTCCCTCCATGAGAGCTCGTGTCAAGGGTTAAGAATTACCTCCTCAGCAGCGGTTGTGTTTCTGATGGCTTGTAAGAGGAAGGTGATCTTGGACCGGCCTGGGATATTCTCATAGGTTTCCTGCATGACACAACGAGATGTTGGGACAAAATGTTAGAAAATTTCATGAACAAATCAGTCACAAAATAAGGACCAAGATGCAATCAGTCAGCACTGATGTTAGCAGTCTCTTTAGGATGTGAAGTGCTCTACTCCAGACAGGTAAGGAAAGAATTCTCTACTTACCGTTTCAGGTTTGTATACTTTCAAAACTTATGTCCTTTGGTTAATAATAAACAAACAAACTCAAATGCAGGGCTGGAAGGATGATTCAGTCGTTAAGAGCATTACTGCTCTTGCAGAGGACCTGGGTTTGGTTACTACCATGAACATTGCAGCTGGCAACAGACGAATCCAGTTCCAGGAGTTGCATGTGACAGATACTCTCTTCTAGTCTCCACGGGCATCCAAAATCTTTGTGGGGTTTTTTTTTTTTCTTTTTTGGGGGGGGGTTCGAGACATGGTTTCTCCGTGTAGCCCTGGCTGTCCTGGAACTTACTCTGTAGACCAAGCTAGTCTTGAATTCAGAAATTCACCTGCCTCTGCCTCCCAAGTGCTGTGATTAAAGGCACAGGCCATTACACCGGGCGGGCATCCAAATTCTTTATGCTGCATTTTTCAAGGACGGAATAGTCTACATATCAAAGATTGTAGTCTCAAGAAATCTGGCTAAAACAATCAGTCAAGGGCCGGGCGTGGTCTACAGAGTGAGTTCCAGGACAGCCAGGGCTGCAGAGAAACCCTGTCTCAAAAAGCAAAAAAAAAAAAAAAAAAAAAAAAAAAAAAAAAAAAAAAAAAAAAAAAAAAAAAAAAAAAAAAAAAAAAAAAAAAAAAAAAAAAAAAAAAAAAAAAAAAGAAAGGTTTTGTGTGTGAGAATGCTTTCTCCTCTCTCCTTACATAATAACATCAGAGCAAATGTGTTAGATCGAATAGGACGGTAGACAACATCAGTCAAAAGTGAGTTGTGTGGTATTCCTCTGTGGAAGACCACATCAACTGGCTCTTCAGTGCCCAACACTCAGCCCTAAAATCATACATATATGTAACATAGAGACTGAGCAGGCTATAAAAATAAGTTTTTTTTAAAGCTCCAAATTAGAAAGGGGAGTGGGGTACATGGGAGGGTTTACAGGGAAGAAAGAGAAAGAAATGTAAAGTCTCAAACAACAACAAAAAAGCAAATTGTTAGAATAGATCCCCAACAAGTCTCAACTCATGTGGAAAAGAATTCATGTGCAAGAAGCCTACCACTGGACCTTTTTCATTTAAACACAGATCCAGTTAAGCACATCTGTAATATTTACCTGGAAACCTCTTAATATCCAGCTGTCTGAAGCAGATATTAGTTCCTAGGTTTGAAGACCTTACTTGCTGCCACTGGATTTTCAAAACTGACACAGGAAGAAAATAAAGGCTACCTAGAACCTGTCCCGGTACCTCCTTTATGCCATTAAATGTAAATCACAGCATCTCTGTGACATTGGCAGAGGTGAGCAAGTTTTATCCCTTGAATCACTTAAAATAATCGACAACAATGACAACCTGGGCTTCCAAGGCAACCAAACCATTTTTCAAATGTCTCTAGTACCAACAGCTCTGGGTCTCATTCTTGAGGCTAGCAAGCTCAAGAGTTCTATTTATGTAAGGCCACTCAAGTTTAAAACTCCTTAAACATTTTAGTCAGAGGACAAACATTTTTGTGAGGGAAGGTGAACCTAAGGCCCATAGTCCCACAGTAACATAAAACTCAGGATCTAATAGTGCTGAAAACTGTGCCCAAAGGTGTACAGAGCTGAGATGCTGCACTAAATTTATTTATTAAAATGACATAATTTATTTAAAAGATAGGCTGATTATAAAATTTTATCTTGAAATTTTTCATTTAATTTTTTACCAAAGCAACTAAAGAACCCAGCAAAGCTGTCACTGTTCTTAAAGTTCTGCAGAGCACTTGGAAGGCGATAGCAAGACTGAGGCTCACACTGCTGGAGCTGCAGGCCAGGCTGTCTGTACTACAGGGCGCTCTTGTCTTAAAAAAAATACAAATAATCAGCAAGCAATAAAATACTCTAAATGAAAAAAAAAAACACAAAAAGAGACAATTCCTGTTATAGAACTGTTAAAATGTAATAAATCTCTTTCCCAATTCCCTGCACCCAGCAGTGTCAGACCCACTGGAGTTCTTATAAACCTTTAACAAGATATCAAATAAATAAATAAATAAATAAATAAATAAATAAATAAAAAGTCTTCCATGGCAATCCTTCTTGAAAAACCCAGCATAGTTTCTGGGGACTGACATCCTTGTTCAGGTGGGGCCATCGGTGTCACCATGCCAGTTCTTTCAAAGTGAGAATAAAGTATGCCAAATATTCATCATGGCTCCAGGATGAATGGGAAATGGCATGGAACTCCTAAAAAAGTTCTCTCATTTGTGTATTCAATGGTATTACATTCACTTTAGGAGAACAGGCAAGGATAAAGGCACATTGGAACACAGCTTTAAGTCCAGTCTATCTTTTTCATAGCCTAGGTAGACTAAGTTCTACAGTATAAAGATTGCATTTTTTCATTTTTGTCCAGTGTACACTACTAGCTTGGAGCAAATAAAATTCTAACCCTATGTGATTCCACTATACATAATCAAAACCTACAATCTTTGCCTCCCTCTCCTGCCCACAAAGGAGAAATGTTTCTCTTCTCTCTCGTTCTCTCCATCAGTTTTATGATAGCTTCTTTCCTGAGAAAATGCCAAAGAGGGAGCAAGGAACTTCTACTTTATAAATATCTTGGTTCCCTAATCAAGTATATTTTCCAATGTCATCCTTCGGTACAATTATTATTGGTGAAGAATATTAAGAATTAAAATTCACAGGGCTGGAGAGATGGCTCAGTGGTAAGAGCACCGACTGCTCTAGAGTTCCTGAGTTTGATTCCCAGCAACCACATGGTGGCTCACAACCATCTGTAATGGGATCCAATGCCCTCTTCTGGTGTGTATGAAGACAACTACTCACATATATAAAATAAAAAATAATAAAAAGGAAAATTCACAAATAATTAATAGACATGTCAGATAAAAATGTCCAGTTATAGCCGGGTGTGGTAGCGCACGCCTTTAATCCCAGCACTCGGGAGGCAGAGGCAGGCGGATTTCTGAGTTCGAGGCCAGCCTGGTCTACAAAGTGAGTTCCAGGACAGCCAGGGCTATACAGAGAAACCCTGTCTCAAAACAAGAAACATTTTAGAAAATTTAAAGTCTTTAGACCACTTCAACAAAATGTAATAATGTGAATTTCACTGTTTGCCTCCTTATAAGAGTAAAAGTAACCTAGTCAAGAGCCGGGATTGATCTGTAGACTTAAGTATTTTAATTTTGGCTGAGTAAATTTACAAATATATTCTCAGAGCCCATGCCAATTGTTCAGCTTCAATAAAGTATTTTCATAGTTTCATCAAACTTAGTATATCCTTTTGTTTAGGTTACTTATAAGTTTCCCCAAACAAATCGAGGAGCTTTTGTGCATTTTTTTGTGCTTTTATAGGAAATTGTATTTACAACTTATTATTATACCATATGGTATCAAGGACCCCCCCCAAGCTAAGAAAATTCTGTGTCACAGCACTTACTTTCTATATATGTTCTCAGGATATATTAAGGAAAAACGTAGTACCTAAATATTTCCACTAGGACTAGAGACAGAGTACTTATTTCAGATTGTTCTTTATGAGAAAATGTGCTGAATGCTACTAACTATCCCTAAAGCGATGTAAAAGATAAAAGATTTACAACAGGCACCAAATTGGAATTCAAGCTGAACCAGACACTGGTTCAATAGAAGAGAGATTCCCCACCAGGCTTAACAATAGACTTAAGCAACTGGAGGGGAGGGGGAGAATTAAACTAGCTTACTAATTACAAAGCAGTTTTGCTCTGCAACACATGGAAATTTCTATTATAGGGTGGGATTAAGAACTTGCTTTGGTTTAAAAAAATTACCTCGAGTTTGCAGAAAGTATCAAAATGTTTAGGCAGCATCATATCCCAAATGGAAACTGTTGCAAGGAATACATGCATACTTTATTTTTAAATACATATACTACCTTTGTCCAGACAAGTATACACATATTTCTATGTGCAGTACTCCTGGAACACACTAGAATTATCAACTGCTAACTCATAGGGAGATGCTGATATAAATAACTCACCTATCTATATAATGTATGGTCTTCTGGGTGACAATGTGAAATAAACTGAGGGAAAATTCAATTTGCAGAATTATGTATACTATAAATCCACTCAGGTAACATGATGTATACACGAATGCTTTTAAAGATGCATTTTCAAGGAAGGCTCATGAAATAAACGTGGAGAGTGGGTTAAGAATTGTTCCTTTTGAATTTCCCCCTATACATTGTATATTACTTGAATAAGGCGGGCATGGGAACTAGTGCGCTCGGGAAGCTTGGCTGGGGGACTGCCACAGGTTTTAAGGCCTGTGTAAACTAGAGCCAAACGTCGTTATCTCCCCTCCCCCGCAAATTAAAAGTACCATTAAAAAAGGCATAGTTTAAAGCACCATTTCACACAGAAGTTAAGTCTCCAACCTTTTTTCTTACTAAACTAAGTGTGGCCAGACTATCCATTTATTCTACTCAAAGCGAAATTAGCAACTGTGTTTTAAAAAACAGTTCCCAAGCCGGGCGTGGTGGCACACGCCTTTAATCCTAGCACTTGGGAGGCAGAGGCAGGTGAATTTCTGAGTTCGAGGCCAGCCTGGTCTACAAAGTGAGTTCCAGGACAGCCAGGGCTGCACAGAGAAACCCTGCCTCGAAAAAAAACAAACAAAAAAAGACAGTTCCCAACTTTAGGTCGGTAAGTACAAGACATGTCAACGTCACTAGCTATATATAAAAGACATCTTTGCTCTGTAAGTAAAGGTAGCCACACATCCTCAGAGTCTCTTAAAAAAAACTTGAGACACATGGGTCGCAATGAGCTCCACGTATCAACTTTCCTAGAAATTACTTCACAAAAATCTGAGCTTCAACACTAACAATGTATCTTCTACAATGTATCTTCCGTCTTCTATTGAGCTAATAGTATTATTGCTAGCTTGCAAACGGGCTTATAACTGTATCTGAAATGGAACCCTTGATCTAAGACAGATTGAGAACGATCTGGGTTATATGAAAAAGACATGGCACTGGCCCAGTTAAGATAGCCAGTCCCCAGTATATCCCATTTATAAACCCAAATCTCTAGAGATCAAACAAAATTCGAAGGAAAAAGAGCAGAGCGAGGTGGTCAGCAGGAATCCCTCAAAGGCAACTTCACACGATCTTGAAGGGACCGGCTTGTGCAGCAGTTCCTTTTAGAAACCAGAAAGGGGCTCGAGGGAAAGACGCCTTAAGGCAGCGACAGGCAGGACACGCGTCTCCCAGAGCTGGGATGGGGAAGGGAGCGGCAGGGGTGGCGGTGGGAAGCGGGACGGATCGGAAGCTGCCGGGGGTCTGGCCGCCTGAGAGGACTGATGGGCCACGCGAGGAGGGAGAGCGGGGCTGGGGTGCAGGGCCCGCGGGCGGGGCAGCGCGTCAGGCGCGGTGGCACGTGTGCGCGGGTCGGCGGCGAGGCAACCGGCGCCACCGCCGCTGCATGGGCCGGAAGGGCTGGGGCCGGGCGGGAGGCGCGCACGTGGGCTGCGGGGCCGCTGTCCGCCAGCCTGGCCGATCCGCGCCGCTCGGCCGGCCGACGGGCGCCCAGGGCCAGCGGGCCGGCCGCGGAGGGGAAGGATCGGCGCGCCGGGGCCGCCGATTCGCTCACCTCCGCCTGTTTCCGGACCACATTGTCGGGGCTGAGCAGGTTTCCCAGGAGCAGGTAGAACTGTTGCTGCTCCGCCGCGGCCGCCGCCATTGCGCTAGGCGTGAGAGAGAGAAGGAGGGAGCTGTGAGGCGCGCTGGCGGCCGGCGGGAGGGTTGGGGGCGGGCCCAGCGCGGCGACCGGCACCAGCGGCGGCGCGGGGATAAGGGGCCGGGCGAGAAGGGCGGGGCGGAGGGGCCGAGGGAGGACGGGGCGGGGCCTCGCGTCCTCTCACCCCGCCGCGGCCACCGGCGCCGGCGTCCCATTGGCTCGCGGCGCGGGGGGGCGTGCCCGAGGCCGCCCCCTCGAGGGCCACGCCGATTGGTCACGCACCCTGCGGTGTCGTCACTCCAGCGCGCGCCGGGAGGCGGGGCCGGCGGGCGTGTTTGGCGGCCAGAGGGCCGCTGTAGGACGGACGGGGTTGGGGGTTCGCGGGGCGCTGGTGGGGAGGAGCCGATCCGGCAGGGCCGCCGCGAGGGGCGTGAGGCCGGGCCCGGAGGAGGGGCCAGCTCCTGAGCGCGGGAGATTTCGGCGCCTCGGGCTGGCTGGACTCCCTTCCCTGCCGCCCACCGCGTAGCCGCGCCTTAGGGCTTTGGGGCTCCGGGACCCCTACCCCCACCCCGTCCCAATCCGCCCAGCAAGGAGCACACGCGCCTACACACACCCGCCTCTGCAGACCCCTCCATCTGTCTGGCCCTGTGGTGTCGTGTCGTCCCCCTCAGCCTGTGACTCAGGCGGCCCCTACCTCCCCTGTCCTGTGACTCACGTCCAGGGACTGTCCCGGAAGAGGGGTTGTTCATCACGGACTCTCTCCCCCTGCACCTCTCCGCCCCGGATCAGAGCACACACGCTCCCCACCCGGGAACTGCCACCCGTCCTGGTGTTTGGAGCTTCCTTGCTCTCTAAGGATGGGAGAAGTCTTGAGCCACTCCCTAACGTGGTCGATCTTCTTGATTGTCGATGCGTGCCAGCACGGAGGGGACCAGAGGCTGCCTCACTCTCTCCCCTCCTAAACTCCAATGCGTAAAACACCAGCGTTGGCACATCTTTCTATCTGGGGCTGCCTAAGCAGGAGAGAGCAGAGCTCAAACTGAAACACTTTGAGAATCATGTCCTATTCAGAATCATGTCTAATGTCCACAGACACAAATGCTCATATCAAAAGAAAAAAAAAACGAATGTATGAAATGATCCTACATTGAAAAAAATAATGTGGCCCAAGAATGAAAGAGCATCCCCAGTTGGAAACTAGTTCTACAAAATAGATGCGCTGGCCTCCAGCAAAGAAGAACATAATCAGGGTTGCAGCTACACCTATATGCAGCTACACCTATAGAAGGGTAGACCTTTCTCCACAATTCAGATTCTGTTGTAAAAATCTTGACTGGTTCTCAGCTCCCAAGTTTATCCCAGCTTCTGTTTGCCCAGACTCAGTTAAAAGCCAACTGTGTGTCCAAAGCATTGCCCAAGTTTGCCCAGACTCAGTTAAAAGCCAACTATGTGTCCAAAGCATTGCCCAAGTTGAGGATGGCAGCAGGTGAAAAAGGGGATGTATGTCTTGTGTCAGAAGGACTCTACTACTTCCTAAGGAATAGGTTTCCACAGCCTGAGGCAGGTAGTAACTTCATCTCAGCAATTCATGGGATTTATCTTGAAGTTTTTTTATTTCTTGTTGACAATTGTGCGTTTTGAAAGTATTAAATATTTTCTCTTGGGTGATTTTAAAGGTTGGTCTTATATCATCCATGGTCAGGTCATGCAAAATCTGGCCAGAAGCCCTGGGATCACTTGGAATTGTGGGACCCAGTCCTGATTTCTACAGTGGCATTTAGTTGATTTGTGGAGAAAGTCACCCCCTCTAGTTTTAGCTGCCACACTGGCGGGATTCTTTCTCTACAGGAGGCCAGCAAAACTATTAAAATTGGGGAATTACATACTAACCAATCTTTCTTTCTTTCTTTCTTTCTTTCTTTCTTTCTTTCTTTCTTTCTTTCTTTCTTTCTTTCTTTCTTGTTTGGCTTTCAAGACAGGGTTTCTCTGTGTAGCCCTCTCTGTGCTGGAACTCACTCTGTAGACCAGGCTGGCCTTGAACTTAGAAATCCACCTGCCTCTGCCTCCCAAATGCTGGGATTAAAGGCATATGCCACCACGCCCGGCTAATAAGTAATTAATTAACTAGGTAACAGTGAAATAAGACAAATTACCTAGAGGCTTGCAAATATCTATCTATCTATCTATCTATCTATCTATCTATCTATCTATCTATCTATCTATTCGTAGCTAAAACTATAGATTTCTCCACAAATCAGATTCTGTTATAAAAATCTTGGCTGGCACTCGACTCCAATTTATCCCAGTTCCTTTGCCCAGACTCTGTTGAGAGCTGAATCTATACATTGCATATAGGCAGGGTTTGGGGATGTAGATCAGTGGTAGTGTGTTTGCCTAGCATGCATGAGGTCCTGGGTTTGGCAGCACTGCTTAGAGGAAGCCTGAAGATTCATGCCTGTAAACACAGCACTCAGGATGTGAAAGCAGGATAATCAGGAGTTCAAGATCAAGCTCACCCTTGGCTGCATAAAGGTGAGAGCAGTCAGGGCTACATGAGGCTTTGACTAAAACAACAAACAAATATTTATGGGTGATTATTAAACAATAAACACCTCAACATAAGTTTGTGCATCAAGAGCTCTATGGGAGTAGTAGCAGTTTTATTAGTGTCTGTTTCCTTTGGTTGTTGAGTGGGTCTCACTGTCTATGTCTGGATGGGCTTGAAATCACAGAGCCTCTCCTCCTTCTGCTTCCCAAGTGCTAGGATTAAAGGCATGTGCCTACTGATGACTCAATGTGTCTAGTTCAAAAGGAGATGTGCTTTTAGTTTAAAAATGTAAAATGTGCATAGAATTTTAAAGACAATGGGACATTAACATTTTATATCAACAACATGTAGAAAGAGTATATTGGGTTAAAGTCTACTAATGAAATTAACTATTTTATTTTATTTATATATATGTGTGTGTGTGTATATATATATATATATATAATTTTTAGCTGTTTCTCTTTAAAGTATGGCTAGTTAAAAACAAAAGATGTAAAAAACACATATTTTACTTCTATTGGATAGTGATTTGCTAAAGAATTAAATAAGTGGCTAAACACAGTTGCACTGTATTGTTGGTCATTTAAACTAGGTATTGACTTAAAGGGATATAAATCAGTTACCGTACAGTTTTCTGTCGCTCCCAGTTTTTGACTTGATTCTCAGGGATTTGGAGACATGGCACAGCGATTTCTGACCGGTGTTCCTTGCTTCAGAATTTCCTTTCCCTGCTGGCTTGACATAAACAGAATTGAAGACCTTTAGAAGGCAATCAGGTCCATTCTGATCTTGTAAGATAAAAATTTACAGCTGAGCCTGGTGGCTGGTGGTTCGAACCATTAGTCCCAGGACTCGTGGTGAACTGAGTTTGATCCCCAGGACTCCCATTAGAAAAAGAACTGACTCTCCAAGTTGTCCTCTGACTTCTACACACTTGCTATGGTGCGTGTACGCGCACACACACACACACACACACACACACACACACACACACGCACACACACACACACTTACTTTGTGTGTATGTTTTTTTAAAATCAAGCACTGGTCAAAAACTAAAGAAAAATATCATTTTCTGGAGGATGACTGTTTTTATTTAAATATGGCAAATGGCTTTACATACCGTCCCCCTTGCTGCATTTTAACCATGAAATAAAAATACACTTAGCAGAAGGATCTCATTTTTAAGATTAATGTTTTTACTTAGAACGCAAATATGTTGAATGGAAAAGAATGGAAAAAGACACATCATATAAACAGTTTCCAAAAGAAGGCTGACGGACTGCACTAATGTCACCCAAGCAGAGTCCAGGACCAAAAGTCTCCTTAGAGTTGCATGTGGGGTCGCTGAAGCTGGAGGAGCTGGAGCCCCAGGTCACCTGGGGTTCTGTCTCAAATGAGCTCATTCTTGGAAGCCACATGAAGGCAAAAGGAGACCACCTTCCCACAAAGCTGTCCTCTGACCTCCAAGTGTATGTATGTGTGGCAGCCCCTCTGACCTCCAAGTGTATGTATGTGTGGCAGCCCCTGTACCCACAGACATACATCACATGCATTTTTTCCAACAACATGTCATTAGTGATAGGATACTTCTATTACAGAAGGGTCAACCCAATCAGAGAGATACAGGGTAAAAATTTTTAGTATGTTATTTCCTTATATGTGAAAGAAAGAATCTACACATATCTACATGGAGTGGGTATGAAGAGTATGCATGTGAGTGCGTATGTGCCATATGGTGTGTGAAGTCAGAGGACAGGGAGTTGGCTCTTTCCTTCCTTCCACCATGTGGGTCTCGGGGATGAAACTCAGATTGTGTGATTTGGAGGCAAGAGCCTTTACTGGCTGATCTGTCTTGCCAGCCCAGACATAGAAGTTTTAAACACATGAATCTAAAAAATGCCCCAAATAAAGCTTGAACCATGTAAGAAACGAGACAGCTTGGTGAGAGCAGTTTGAGATGTTAGTTCCCACCTTTAGCAACTGACAAGATAGCCAGGTATATAGACAGAAGACAGAAGAGAGACAACACGCTATATATAAATCCAGTGTCCCTACTAGGTTTGCATAGGACACTACCCACTAACAGCTGTGAGTACACATTTCCCCAGTGCACATACAGTATGATCCAGGATGGATCCCATTTTAAAAAAAGGTTGCAGGACTGGAAAGATGGCTCAGAGACTGCTCTTCTGAAGGTCTTGAGTTCAAATCCCAGCAATGGTGGCTCACATCCATCCATAATGAGATCTGATGCCTTCTTCTGGTGTGTCTGAAGACAGCTACAATGTACTTACTTACATATAATAATAAATAAATCTTATAAATAAATAAATAGGTTGCAGTCATAAAAAACTTCACCATAATAGATTGAGATTAGATTTAAGGACCACAAGAAATCTGGGAACTTGACATGTATGTAGAGATTAAGCAATACAACTTTCTTGTTTGTTTGTTTGTTTTTTGAGACACAGACATGGCATATTCCTATTCCAGTATAACCCTGGCTGTCCTGGAACTCAGTCTGTAGACCAGGCTGTCCTGGAACTCAGAAATCTGCCTGCCTCTGCCTGGAATCAAAGTGCTGGAATCAAAGGCGTGAGTCACCACACCCGGCTGAGCTAATTCTTTACAGTAAATATTTTGCACTCTGAATGGTGGCATATTCCTGGAGGTAGGGAAGGCAGATCACCTTGAGTTCAAGGCCAGATTGGTCTATGTAGTAAAGTACAAAGCCAGCCTGCAAGACTGTCCTTGAACTCACTTTGTAGTTGAGGATAATCTTTTTTTCTCTTTCTTTCTTTTCTTTCTTCCTTTCTTTCTTCCTTTCTTTTTTGTTTTGTTTTTGTTTTTGTTTTTTGAGACAGGGTGTGTGCCACCACGCATGGCTTGAGGATAATCTTAAATTGATCTAAATTCTGGGATCACAGGCTTGTAACAGCCCAATGGGTTGTGTATGGTGCTGAGGGCTTCCTGCGTGCAATGTAAAGCCTTCAACCAGTAGAATGACAACCCTGGTCTCTCAGTGTTTAACAGCACCACGAGAGTGAAAAGAGAACCCATAGAATGGGAGGAAACTTGTGCAAGCCATTTATCCTTTAGAGACTTATGTTCAAAACATACATATAAAGGACTCTTACACTCAACAAGAAGACAGCCCAATTAAGATGTGAGCAAAGCATTTGAATAGACATTCCTTCGATGGAAATATACCAATGAACAATAAATACATGGAAAATGTTCAACAGCATTAACCGTTACAGACGTGCTAAGTCACTGCTTTAGTTAAGAAGGCAGAAATAAGTGTTGCTGAGAATGTGGAGGAATTGAAACTCATCCTGAATGCCCAGGCTCAGATCCCTCATGCTTGGCTGATGGAGCACATGGAGCAGTTGAGCCTGAGGGCAGTGGCAGAGGGAAGACTGTCACCTGGGAATCAAGGAAACCCAACGTGGTGCATGTAGACAGCAAGGTAGTCTTTGGCAATGAAAGGAAATAGAATACAGAGGTGTGCAACATAACTACGATGAACTTTAAGATCGTCTTACAAAGTGACGTCAGACACAAATGCTCAAGAACAAAATGTCTAGAGTGGGAAAAAAAATCCGTTTAAATAAATGAATGGTTGCCTTGTGCCTGGGGGTGGGGCAGAGGGGAGAAGAGATGAGGGAGTAGAAGACTGATACTTATGGAGCTTTTTGGGGGGGTCCCATATTTAGTTTTAATCATCTACTCCTCAAACCCCATAGTCACTCAACCAAGGAGCTACCAAGATCAGGTTGGCTTGTAGGCAAGTCTGGGGGTGGGGCGAGTGTTGTATCAGAAAGCTAGTTGAATAAGCCAATAAGCAGTCATTTTCCACTGGTTTCTGCCTTAAGGTTCTGTCTTGCTTGTTCCTGCCTTGTCTCACCCTCTACAATAGGCTGCAGTTTATGAGGCACCGTAAATTCTTTCCTCTAGAGTTGCTTTTGGTGACGGTGTTTATACTGAGCAGCCACTGAGCAGCCGAAAGCAAGCTAACGTGGGTAACAAAGAGGTTTATGAATACAACAGTGGTAGTGGGTGTACAATTGTAAATATCCTAAACTAACAATTGTATACTTTAAAGGCCGAAATTAGGTGGGGAGGACACGCATAAGCCAACCCATGCACATGCAGTAGGTAATTAAATGTAGCCAGGGGTGGTGATGCACAGGCAGGCAGATCTCCGAGTTTGAGGCCAGCCTGGTCTACACAGCAATTTTCAGGATAGCCAGTGCTGTTACATAGAGAAACCCTCTCTCAGAAAACCAAACCAACCAATCAACCAACCAACCAACCAACCAACCAATCAACCAACCAACCAACCAACCAACCAACCAACCAACCAACCAACCAACCAACCAATCAACCAACCAACCAACCAACCAACCAACCAAGCAAACAAACCCCACTCCCCAAATGTCATTTAAAAACATTGAGGTAGGGCTGATGGTCCACACAATTAGTCTCAGCACTCAGAAGGTAAAGGCTGATCTCTGAGTATGTGACCAGTCAGATGTACACAGGCTAACCAAGGCCCACAATGAGACCCTGCCTCAAAAAAAGTAAAAACAAAACAACACATCCCCAAAATCTTCCCTATTAAAAAACCCCAAACCAAAAATGAAATGAAAAAAAGTTCTTCTTTATGATACATGGATTATATTCCAATAGCTATTACTTTAAAATACTTTACAAACTTGAAGGCAATTGATCTTGACCTCAGTTATTCAATCTTTTGTTTTAATCTTTTAACAATATTTTTCCTTGTGTTCAGAATGTATGAATGGCAGCATTCATAATCCTCAAATCTCTGAACATTCCCATGTTAGTATTTGGGGGAAAAACAGAAGGGACCACTGTAGCAAGACTCAGGCTATATGCTTTGTTTGGTTTTTGGGTTTTTTGTTTTTTTTCTTCCTTTCTATTCACAGAGAACACCTCACAATTGGATGCTGGGATGTACTTTGCCTCAAGTGTTGAGATGGCACACCCAGGGAGCAGGAACATCATATCCCAAACTTGTAGCTACTGGCTAGGCAGACTTTAGCAGCCTAAAGGACTTCCTGTTCCTCTTCCTCACTCGTCCCCCCTATATACTGTGTACCACATTTTTGTTGTTGTTGTTGTTTTGTTTTTTTGAGACAGGGTTTCTCTGTATAGCCCAGGCTGTCCTGGAACTCACTTTGTAGACCAGGCTGGCCTCGAACTCAGAAATCTGCCTGCCTCTGCCTCCCAAGTGCTAGGATTAAAGGTGTGCACCACCACTGCCCGGCTGTGTACCACATTTAACTACATTACTATTTTAGTATTTAATGAACACCTTGGCCGTTTGTATGTAGTGAATATTGGATTGGCCCTTGTGGAAATTCAATGGTGAGCTTGAAGACAGAGTTCCCATCCTCTCTCTCTTTTTCTTTCTGAGGTCTTACTATGTAGGTCAGGTTGGCCACAAAATCACAGTCCTCCTGCCTCCACCTCCTTAGATGGTGGGACCATGAGCATAGGCTACCACACCCTCAGGTATTCAATCTGTAGCTGGGACAGGAAAAAGTGAATACGTGAGCAGAAGATAATTTCCTGCAGTGATACCTGAGAGAAAGAAGAATGAGGTCAAGATTGGAGTGGGGACAGGGTGACTCTAAGGTCACAGTCTTTTGAGAGAATTTTTGCTGAAAAAAAAAGAAAGAAAGAAAAATGAGAGGAAATGGAGGTGTGGAGAAAGCTGCACAAACCCTGAAAAGTGAAGATGAATTATAGATCATAGACAGGAGGAAGGGGTGTGGCCAGACAGGAGTAAGCAAGTGGGTGGGTGGGGCCTGGGAGGGACATAAGGCCATCACCCAGGGAGGGACATAAGGCCATCACCCAGGGAGGGACATAAGGCCATCACCCAGGTGTTGTCCCAGCTCAGCAGTGCCACTTGCTGTAAGGAAGGAAAAGGGAAATCCCTGGAGGATTAATAGACAATATCTTAGAAGGAAACTTTGAGGAGCTAGGGATGTACCACACTAGGAGAGTGCTTGCCTAGCATGTTCTCAGTTCTGGGTTCTGCCCCCAGCAGCATGTAAACCGTGTGGTAGCTAACACTTGTAATTTCAGGACTTGGTAGGTAGAAAGCAAGAGACTCTGAAGCTCTCGGTCATCTTCAGCTACACACCAAGTTAGGCCAGGGTGCCATCCATGCGCTCCTCTCAAGAGGCAGAAATAAAACCAGAGATAGTTCTAAAGATGCGCTGTAGAAGTAGGAAGGGAAGAGAAGGTGTTGGGTAGGGGCCATTGCCATGAGGCACGGAGAGTAATGGCTCAGCCTATCAGGTGGCGCCAACAGTGATGTTCAAAATGGTCAAATTTAGCTAGTTTTCATTCGTTTTTTAGAATCTCATTTGGGCATGACAGCACACATCTTTGACCTCAACACTCATGAGGCAGAGAGGCAGGGGGATCTCTGTGAGTTCCCAGTTTGCCTGATATGGTCAACATAGAAAGTTCTAGGAGTACAAAGAGACCCTGTCTCAAGGAATAAAGATAAAAAAGCTGGACACAGATCACTCTGTGTGTGTGTGTGTGTGTGTGTGTGTGTGTGTGTGTGTGTGTTTGATCTGAAATATAATTTAAGGGTCTTCTATAAAAAATTAAATAAAAAATTCCCACTCAATGCAAAACCTATTGGAGGGCCGGGTGCCCAGGTTCTGAGCCGGGACTTGGCCCTAAGCTTAAGCTTCATAGGCTTCTAAGTCTTGGGTCTGGGCTACTGGTGATGCCTTTAAACAAGGAGGAGGTAACACAAATTCTGTGTCTTGGTTGATTTCACCTTCCTCCTTCCCTTTTTTTTTTTTTGCTTTGTTTTTGGAAATAGGGACACATGTACTTTTAATCTTACCTTAAACTCCCTCTTTTAACATTTTAATTGTGTTGTGTGCATGTGAAGGCCAGAGGATGACCTCCAGTGTCTTCCTCTCTCTTTGCCCAGGATAAGATCTCCTCTTGAAGCCAGGTGTGCTGGAGTAAGCCTTTAATTCCAGCACTCGGGAGGCAGAGGCAGGAGGATTTCTGAGTTCGAGGCCAGCCCGGTCTACACAGTGAGTTCCAGGACAGCCAGGGCTATACAGAGAAACCCTGTCTTGGAAAAAAAAAATCTCCTCTTGATCCACAACAGAAACCTGCTGGCTCATCTGAGAAGCAAGCTCAAGGGAAACTGTACCTCTGCCCCTGACATTTACATTACAGACTCACAGTTGAGTCTGGCCTTTTACATGGGAGTAGTGATTCCAACTCAGGTCCTCCCATACAGAACAAGGGCTTTTATTCTTTAAGCATCCCGGCCTCCAATTCTCTATATAGCTGAGGATGAGTTTGAACTCTCAATCCTTCTGCCTCCACCTCCCAGGCATCAAGCCTGGATTTCTCTGCCGATTTCTGATTATACCTTCACCACTAACCAGCCATGATCTTGGTTCTCATGGCCGCCCTTATCTGGGTTTTGGGAGGGTTAGACCAATTCCCCAGGGTGTCTTCTTGCCTTCTGCAGGTAAGGATTACCAACTCAGCTATCCATTGTGTTGTAACAGAGTGTCCCCAGAGCAGCCAGTAGCTTAGGGTTCCCTGTCTTGGAGTTTAGAGATCTGTGCTCCCAACATCTACCCTAGAGTTTAGAAACACCTCTTTTCTATCATCTGCTGTCATTTGTGGTAACTGCTAACCAAAAACAGCAATTGTTTTTATCTGCCTGTTACTTGTTATCTGGCTTAATGTGTGCTCTAAATGCCAGGAAAGCCAAAGGTAGCAGTGACATTTGTGGGGAGCAGAGTACATTCCTGAAGAGTAGCACACGTAGAGCAGTGATTTGGCCACCTATATAATCTATCTATCTATCTATCTATCTATCTATCTATCTATCTATCTATCATCTATCTATCTATGTATATCTATTTTCGAGGTAGAGTTTCATGTTGGCTGCTCTTGGAAGGAGGAGAGGTTTTTTTGAGACAAAAAAACATTTTGTATAGCCTTGATTCGTCGGTTGGGACTCAATATATAGACCAGTTTGGCTTTGAACTCAGAGCAGCTCCTACCTGTGATTCCTTAGTCCCCGGGGGCCACAGGTGTGAGCTGCCCCATCTGACTTTATGGCCTTTATGCAATGCTGAGGCTTGAGCTCAGGGCTTCATGTGTGCTAGATTAGGGCTCTACTGACTGAGCCCCACTGCCAGCCCCACCAACTTTCCGTTTTAGGGTGTATAACTGGTCCAGTGGTCTCATCTCTCTGGAGCTAACACAATGTTCCAATCCAAAGGTGTCTCTCCTACGAGTGTGACCCATCTCCCACACTCATTCGGTGACAGAACTATTTAGGAAGAAGCTCCATAGAGATGGGCCTTGGCCCATCTCTGATCATTTTCTTTGCAAGGTGACACTGGCTTTACTCTGGTGAGGACACTCAGTTCTCTAAGGAACAGAGTGGCTGAGTAGGCGGTTCATTAAATAAACCCTGTTTTGGTTAGTGAGTGATTGAGTAGGTTTCCCCACAGTGAAGGTGAAATGTTTTCCTCTCATTTACTTGACTAGTAGTCTCTGAAAGCTGAGATGAAATACGCTCATTGCTGAAAGGTCACAACCATGATGTCCAGGAGCCTAAGGCGGGGACTCCAGAGCCTTTAAACGGGTGGCCAATTGTTTTTTTCTATAGGAATGGGGATAGACCATTCTAGTGGTTTGGACTTAAATCACATGAATAGGAGGTAAAGAAGTCAAGAAGTGAACATCAGAGTTATAAAGGAAAACAGAAGGCCTTTCTGCCAATTGGGGAAAGCCAGATGCATCTGGGATTCACTTACTTGGGTGGTGCAAAGGTCCTGGTCAGGAAAAGTGGCTGTGCTCACACATGGGCCCTGGTAAGCTTTCTCCCCGGAACCACCTGAGTGAGATAGAAAACTGTCTCTGGCTTTTCTGCGATGGTGACAGGCTGTGGGTCACGAGACCAGGTCTGCTTTAAGTAGCCCTGATCAAGTTCACACAGTGTTGTGGGCTAAAGGTCACTGCCATGGACGTCCCTTGGTTTCCACTGGCTAGACTTTCAGAATCCCTTCCTCTGATCTTCCCTCCAACAGACGCTGCACTTCCAACCCCCGGGAGCAGGAGGGCTGAAGGAGGCCCCCAGATCTTAGGCAGAAGTGCCTTCCCTTCCTTAAGCTCTTACATTTTCTCTGTCCAAAGGGAGCATGAGGGCTACTTACAGTAGTCAAGGCTGTTCTCAGCCCTATGCTTGCTTCAGTCCTAGGATGGCACTAACCCCACAGTTCTGACCTCACAGTTCAGAGAGGTCGCCATGGAGACACTAGATTGCAATTGTGACCTCCTTCATGTGAGCGGTGTGCTGCGGCTGGTGGCTGTTTGAGTCCACTCATCCCTCAGTGACAGGGCCCTGGACTGCAGAAATGGATGTTACAGGGCGAGTTGACCTGGATCACAGAGGGAAAGGAAGCTACTGGGCCTGGAGATCAAAGCACATGGAGTTAAGGGTCAGGGGGACGGGACACAGATATGCCACCAACTTCATCTTTGAACCACACGACTAGTCTCTTTACCTGTGGATGTCAACTCTCACTACTCAGTGCCAAACAAAACCAGCCTCACAATAAACACAGATCAATGTATGTGGAAGCAACAGGAAGTTCCATATTAATTTAGGTTCTGACATTCGGGGTGGTAATAAAATTTTCACGGGACACACGCGCATCATCTCTGTTCTACATTTTCCTCAGTGTCCACTTGGCTGCCCTGGAACTGACTCTATAGAACAGGCTGGCCTCGAACTCAGAAATCTGCCTGCCTCTGCCTCCCAAGTGCTGGGATTAAAGGTGTGCGCCACTACGACCAGCGGCGAACATCTTTTAGGAGCAAGATTCTCGGAAGGTCCTTCTTGAAGCCTCTTTGAAGGATTGCCAGTGGAGCCTGACTGAGTCCTGATCATCCGCAGCCTACACCATGACTAACGAGAGGAGCCAGTGTGTGTGGTGCTTCCTCGGCAGGCACCAGAGTGGGAGGGCTGTAAACAACCAGTGTGGTGGGTAAAAGTAGCCTAGAGTGTCAGGGTTAGAGAAGCCTGTGGAGGGTGCCTGTCGTCCCTGATGCTCATCACCCCATTATATATATATTGTGAGTATCTTATACACAGGTGTGTAAGTGAAGGCCAGTACTCAGCGTCAGTTGTCTTCCCCCATTACTTATCTCTGACCCTTTGGGACAAGGTCCATGGAGTGGTTTGAATAAGACACACCCACTAATCTCGTGGAGCATCTGAATACTTGGTTCCACTGGATTTCAGATGTTGTTGGTGTTTGGGTGGGCGTGCAGGATGTAGTGGGGTTGGCCTGGATGCTGCTTGTATTCTAATGCTAATACTGGTTCCTCCAGAGGTGGTCGATCCAGACTCGCTGACCCTCACTATGGGAGGGAGGGCAAGTGAACCTTCTTCCGCATTTTAACGGGTTAATAGAGAAACCCTGTCTCAAAAAAACAAAGCAAAGCAAAACAAAACAAAACAAAACACTGGTCCATAGAAGGCTAGAGCCTGGGATTGGGCTGTGGAGGGGAAAGGGAGCCTGGAGGCTTGAGAGAGTTTGGCAGGTAGCAAGGGGGGTGGGGGGGGAGGAGACTAGTGTAGAACATGTCTGTCCGGTCCGTGGACCAGAACCGCGTGGCCAGGAGAAGCAGTAAGTAACAAGTGGTCTTATAGCCAGAGAATAAGGTAGTGTCCTCCTAAATCCGCCCAATCTAGGCATATGGCTTATAATTAAAATGTCTGGACTGTTTGTCTTTTTTTTTTTTTTTTCTCGAGACAGGGTTTCTCTGTGTAGTCCTGGCTGTCCTGGAACTCATTCTGTAGAGCAGGCTAGCCTCGAACTCAGAAATCCACCTGCCTCTGCCTCCCAAGTGCTGGGATTAAAGGCGTGCGCCACCACGCCCGGCAACTGTTTGTCTTTTACAACAGGCTTACTAGGATTGTAAAACCCAGCGACAGGAGGAAATGTGTCATGGCGGGGAGGAGTGGAGACCTTCCCTAGTCCACTCTCTCTGCTTCCTGCTGGTGGTTCAGGGTGTGTGCTCCCAGTTTGCTGTTCTAGCGGCCTCATCTCTCTGGAACATGGAGCCCTCCCTTCCATAAGATGCCTTGGTTATAGAGCTTCACTGATCTGCCCGACTCTGCCCCAGATGTGTGTAGCCGTCCTGATCTGCCCGACTCTGCCCCAGATGTGTGTAGCCGTCCTTGCTCTTGTACTTAGGTAATTAGGACTCAAACCGAGGGTGAATGCATGCTTCTGAGGCAGGCGCTCTGCTGGCTAAGACCTCTTCTGGCCCCTGCGGATCATTTTTAGCCTACTTTTTTACCCTTTTGAGTTAGTATTATGTTTGGATCTGTTCAGCCATGCATATTAACTTCACAGAATTTCTTTCAGTGTTCCTACTCAGGGTGGTGGGATCCAAGGTTCTTATTACTTGGCTTTGGGAGTTTGAATAAGAATAGTTTCCATAGGAGCCAGGAGTGGCAGTAGACATCTTTAATCCTAGCACTCAGGAGGCAGAAGCAAGCAGATCCTGAGTTCAAGGCCAGCCTGGCCTACAAAGCAAGTTCCAGGATAGCCAGGGTCACACAGAGAAACCCTGTCTTGAAAAACAAACAAATGAAAAACAAAATAAAAAGAATGGCTCTGGGCTGAAGAGAAGGTCCTGAGTTCAATTCCCAGCAACCACATGGTGGCTCACAACTGTCTATAATGTGACCTGATGCCCTCTTCTGGTGTGTCTGACGACAGCTACAGTGTACTCATATACATAAAATAAACAAATNGGCTTCTTTCAGCCTCATGGATTTGGTGAAAACACTCAGCTAGTGTAGAAGACAGCCCACCACCTCATGTGATTCACATAGAAGCTGGCTCTGTTCTTAGTTTACATAGGTTAGAATTGCATATATTCTTGGAGACGCTCAGACAAGTACGCCATGCTCTTATTTACTCTTGAGACATCTTCTCACCGTGTAAGCTGTCCTGAACTCACCATTTAATCCTGCCAAGTCTCCCAAGTGCTGGGATTAGAGGCTTGACCCTCCATACTTGGCATGTATTTATTTATTTATTTATTTATTTATTTATTTATTTATTCCAGCAGCGGTTCTAAACGCCACAGGAAATTAAGCGTGCCCATATCCATGGGCTTCCCCTTCTGGCTTTTGACAGTGGACATGGACAAGAGAGGACCTGCCTGAAATGACAGTCATTGTTTTTTCACTGTTCTTTGACTCAAATATTCATGTCTCTGGGGGATGGGTGTAACCTCCCACCCCACCCCCTATCCCCCCCACCCCTGCCTGAAGCAGGCTGGGCGGCTTACAGGAATGGAGACCTTTTGTAGCACTATGTCCTTGACTTCCCTGTATGAAGCTCAGACTTGTAGGGCTGGGGAGGTGGTTCTCTTGTTAAAGTGCCTGCCTTGCCAGCACAAGGACCCGTTCAATTCCCGGCACCTACATGAAAGAAGAAAGAGCTGAGTGTGGCGATGTGTGCTTTTATACTCCCAATGCTTAGGGAGCAGAGGCAGGTAGCTCTCTGAGCCTCTCTGGATCCCCCCCCCCCCTTTTTTGTGAATTTCAGTCCAATGGGAGACACTCTGTCTCTAAAAAGAAGTTGAAGAGCTCCAGAGGACACTTGGAATTGGCCTCTTTCACATGCACACTCCTGCCCCCCCCCCACCTATACACCATTGAACTTCCAGTAGAGAAGCCCTTTCAAAACGTTGATTTATTGAACCACAAGGACCAAGGGCTTCTAGTTCATACCGTTAGCACTAACGTAATTCATTTAACGAAGGGCCGGATCTGAAGCAAACCAGAGATTAATACGTTAATCTGCCACCTGACTTTTTAGAAAAGACTCTTGTGGGCAACACTCTGAACAGACAGTCCTCTAAAGAACATGTACAGTTATCCAGTAAGTGGATGGAAGGTGTCGAGCACTACTCATCAGGGAAATGCAAATCAAAGCCATAACGAGATGCCACTTCACTCCCACTGGAACGTCTAGAGCGTGGAAAGTTAGAATCCACGTACACTGTTGGGATATGAATAGGTGCTGTGACAGAATGGAAAATTATTCAGGAGTTAAACAGAGGCCATCAAGACGGTTTCTTATCTATGTCTATATCTATAGATCTGTGTCTATGTCTATGAAACCATCTATATATGGTTTCACTCTATAGTCTAGGATGGCCTCAAATTCACTGTGTGGCCCAGCCCAGACCACTGTGTGGCCTCAGAGTGTTGGAATTTTAGATATGAGCCATGACACCCATCTAACAAGTAACAGTTTCTGATACATGCTATAACGCTGAAACAATGTTTCAGGGAACAGAAGCAACCACAAAAGACAACACTGAGTCTATTTATACAAAATAGCCAGAAAAGGCTGAAAGGCCCCCAACGTGAGGACTCCCCCACGTTGTGACTCAGGAGAGGTGACACCCCAAATCACTCACGAGAAACGGTCTTGATGCAAACAGCAAGAGGATTCTTATTTCAAGAGTGCTCTTGGGCCCACAGTCAAGCAGCAGACTTTGGTGCACCGAGTAGCTGGGAGAGGGGTATTTAAGGGAAGAAACTGCAAAGAAGGGGGAGGCTGAGTCATTAGGATGGGGATGATGGAATTACAGCTTGTCTCTGGCGGAGCTGGCTTTGATAAACATTTCACAGGGGATGGAGGAGCTTGTAAATGATTTATAGCTCGTCTCTGGTGGGGTCACAGGCTATCCTTGGCAAACATTCCACAAGAAATGGGGAAGCTGAGCAAACATCTTAAGGGGGTGACGAGTTTCAGTTTATCTTTAATGTAAGAGTTTCAGGCTATCTTTAGCAAATATCCCCGATCCCTTTAGGCGCCTGGGTTGGTCACCCAGTAGTCATCTGCTTCTCAGGCTGCCAGGTAGGAGAAACAGGCCTGGGAAACACTGAGTTGGGGTCTTACAAGGCAAGTCTATAGAGAGCAGGTAGATTGCAGATGTGTAGGGTTAGGAGAGGATGGGAGATGAGAACTTAGAACAAGTTTTCTTAAATTAACTGATGAACATGCAGCAGGATTGCTTTTGCAATTGCACAACTATGTACATACTAAGAACCATTGAATTGTGAACTTTAAATGGCTAAACTGTATACTTTATGATTGTGTCTCAAAAAAAGAAAGAAAACTTAATGGTAGACTTCTTCTCTTGAATGTGTAAGCTTAGGTTCTGTTTCCAACATCACACACACACACACACACACACACACACACACACACATACACACAAAGTAGAACAAAGAGAGATATAAGAAACTTTCTTGTCTCAAATCATAATTCTCCCAGGCCTTAAAGGGCAGACTAATTAAGTTAGTCTTTGATGCAACTGTCCCAGTGCCATTAGACATTTTTCATAGGATCATGGTCTTGGGCTGTGTGATGGCTTAAACAAGAACAGCCCTTATGTGCTCATATATTTGAATACTTGGTCCCCAGATGTTAGGAAAGGATTAGATGTGGCCTGCCTTGTTGGGGAAGGTATGTCACTGGTTTGAGGTTTCAGAAGCCCGCACCATTCCCAGTCAGCAAGAGTCTCTCTCTCTCTCTCTCTCTCTCTCTCTCTCTCCCTCCCTTTCTGCCCCATGCTCATGGCTTAAGATGTAAGTTCTCAGCTGTTGCTGTAGCGCCACACCTGCCTGCTGCCATGCTCTCTGCCATGGTGGTCACAGGCTCACCCTTTGAAAACTGTAAGCTCCATTAAATGCTTCCTTCTCTACGTTGCCCACATAGGTGCTGGGAACTGGGTCCTCTGCAGCAAGTTCTACTAATTGTTGAGCCATTTCTTCAGCCCCAAGGCAGTCAAAGTTTATACATCAGTGAACACGGCCTAAGGCTGGTACTGCAGTGGCTAAGAGTGGGGAAATGCCTACGAGGTTGGAGAAGTCACATGACTCCTTCGTATAACATGGACATCACATCATGTAACATGCTAACCTCTAAGATATGTCCCTGTAGACTGATTAAATGGTTATTTGTAATGCAAAAAAATAAAGCTGGGCGTGGTGGCGCATGCCTTTAATCCCAGCACTCAGGAGGCAGAGGCAGGCAGATTTCTGAGTTCGAGGCCAGCCTGGTCTACAAAGTGAGTTCCAGGACAGCCAGGGCTACACAGAGAAACCCTGTCTCAAAAAAAGAAAAAAAGAAAGAAAGAAAGAAAGAAAGAAAGAAAGAAAGAAAGAAAGAAAAAGAAAAAAATAAATTATGACAATATTGCCTCCACCGTTCAAAATCAAGTATTAGATGAACATGGTAGCTAACATTTGTAATCCCAGTACTTGGGAGGTAGAGACTGGACCTTCAGTTTAAGGTCATCCTTAGCTACATAGCCAGCCTGGGCTACATGAGACCATGCCTCCAAAGAAAGAAAGAAAGAAAACAACAACAACAACAACAAGCACAACCACCCCACTGAAAATGTCCACAACCCTGTAACTTAATTTTTTTCCTTGAGTCAGTTCCTTCCTCTTGTCTTGCCCCTTCAGACATGCGGCAGAAACTTTTAAACATGAAAAGTTTTAATGAAGTCATGATTAATGTGAATGAAGCTGGGAACATTGCCAACTGGACGATATTTAGAAGCACCTAGGAGACCCAGCTTTGGCCATATATATGATAATTAACCAGAAAGATTGAACCCAGGAGGAAGTGGCTGCTTGGAATGTGGTGGGTGACACATCCCTACGGGCTGGGTTCTCCACTTGATAAATAGAAAAGGGAACACTCCTCTTTCCACTTGCAGACCACAGATGTGCCCTGGGCAGCCGCCTCATGCTCCTGTCAGCCTGCTTTCCCACCCTAACAGACTACACCCTCAAGCTGTGAGGCACAGTAAGCTCTTTCTTCCTCAACTTGCTTTTGCTACAGTAACGAGAAAATTAGCTAACTAAAAACATCTTAAAAACCAATAAAATGTTTTCCTTTCAAATTTGGCATTGTAGAAACTGGAGAGACCGCTCAGCAGTAAGAGCACTTACTATTCTGAGAGGTCCTGGGTCCACTCAAGGTAGCTCAGAGCCGTCTGCAAGCCCAGCTAGAAAATCCATGGATGCATACACGTACATTCAGGCAAACGCTCATACATGTTAACATAAAAGTAAATGCTTACAAAGAACCTGTTGAGCCCACTTTAGTTGATGCTTCCTTACTTCTGCGTCGATTCTTCTGTTAAACTGTTACCTTTCTGCTTGGCTCTCAGAAACCAGAGGTCAAGGAAGTGCGTTTAATCTGTCCCATACTATACCTCAGTATCCCTGGCAATGCCACGAAACTGGTGTTTACCCAGTAAGGTCTGAGGCTATTTGTTGCCTGGGTAACAGAGGAGGTTAAACTGATAAATGGAAACAGGACCGCGAAAATGTTGAGGGTCAGACGGAACTCCCAGAGAACAACAACATCGCCTCAGAGCCTCTTGAGCAACGAGTGATGTTCACAGCACAAAGAACATGCTCATGAGGCGCAGAGAAACGATGTGTGTGGGTGGGAACCTTGACACCTCTGCCGAGTGAGCGAGCGGTGGATAAAAGGAAGCTGCTGCCTGTTCTCCGTTATGCCGGCTTGGCCGAGCGTGGTATGGAAATTCTTCATCTAGGACTTTGTCCAGAGTCTGACATCATTCCTCGAAAGGCTCTGACTTATAGCTGATAGTGTTTGGGTTTTTTTTTTCTTTTCTTCATTAAAAATGCTTTTGGAGAGTGGTGGAGCACACACACCTTTAGTCCCACACTCAGAAGGCAGAGGCAGGTGGATCTCTGAGTTTGAGGCCATCCTGGTCTATAGAGTTTATCTTGTTAATTGTTTCAATGCATAGGTATCCTTCTATATTACTAAAAGTTTTTCTAGAAAAGTGACTTTCTTTTCTTTGTTACACATACAACCTAAAAATCCACCACCTTTCTTTTCTGTTGTTGGTTCTTTTTAAATGCTTCATTAATTCCTTTAGAACTTCATACATTTCTACAGTGTCCTTAGATCATGTGCACCTGTCTCCATCCTCTGTCCTCCCTCCTTCATCCTCTCTCCTCCCTCTATTATCCTCCCTCCTCCCCTCCCTTTTCCCTTCTCCTTCCTCTCTCCTACCCCCCTCCCGCGTCCTCCCTCTTTTTTGTTCTGGTTATGGAACCTAGGGCCTTGTATATGATAGACTCTTTACTCCTGAGCTGTACCCTCCCCCATTCACCTTTCCTTTTGAGAAAGGGTGTCATGATTGCTTCTTTGCCTGTATGTATGAAAAAGAAAGGGTCTTACCCAGGTCCACAGATCAGGCTTTGACCAGGCACTGCCTACCTGGCTCAGGATTTGAACTCATGACCTTCCTGTTTTACCTCCCAAGTGATTAAAATCCAAGGCCTAGCAGAATTTACCATCTTAATGAGTAGTGTTAAGGGTACAGTCTAGTGTCATTGAGTATGTGTGTCATTGTCTAGAGATAGGGTTTCCTGTGGAACCAGAAGGTCACAGATTTGGCAAGCTTGGTGGGCCAGTTAAGGTCTCAAGATCTGCCTGTGAGTAGAGCCTAGTGCTGAGGTCAGAGGCGCTCAGCACCCAGCAGTTTATGTGGGTCCTGGAGTCTGAGCTCAGGTCCTCAGGCTCCTACAGCAAGTGTTCCTGCATTCTCAGACACCTCCCTTCCCACCATCAATCTCCCTTCTGTCTCTGTGATCAGGCTGGCCTTGAACTCAGAGGTCCACCCGTCTCTGCTTTCTGGGTGCAGGGATCAAGGGTGTGCACTAACTTTTTTTTATAAAATATTTTTAACTATATTTGACTTTTTGTGTGAACTTTGCAAAGTTTCAAGGTAAACAGATTCAGTCCAGACACAGGACTGTCTGTTCAAAACC